>RXON01003462.1:0-44850 GCA_009667805.1 Leptobrachium leishanense
CCATGCAAGTCAATGGGGCTCAAACGTTAGAACATTAAGGTTCCCTCCAAGAGTGCATATATGCAAGATATTGGCTATAAAAGGTGTATGGGGGTCCGGATACTGCCCTGGGGGACAGGAAACAATGGAATTTTTTTTAACTCTTTCACTGCTTAGTGCTGAGCCCTTTCACCGCTGTGTGCTGAGCTAATTTTTACAGCTTTTGCTCATGTTTAAACACGATTTGAAGCCATGGGAAATGTTTTATCACCAATGAGTGGGAAATATTTGACCAACAACAAGTGGGAAATGTTTGACCAACAATGAGTAGGAAATGTTTGACCACCACACAGGACAGGGTATACCTGAAATAGGCCAGATGGTATACAAGGACGCATTCTAACACAAGCCCAAATCGATCAATGTTAGGGTGGTAAGGGATAGCCAAAACGGTACACAAGGGGTATCTATCATATAAGCCAGAAATCGATCAGAGTTAGAGTGGTCAAGGAATAGCCAAGGTCCACAGGGTTGGTTATCACAAGCCAGGTAACAACGGAGACTACAAAAATCAAGCAAGTAGTGAATCGCCAGGAGACACTCAGCACTAAGGGAAGCAAACTCCACGACAGGGCAATCAGCCGGATCGCGTTGTCTATATTTAAACCCGGCGGTCGCGCGTCATCATGCTGCACCCCACCTCCTGACCACCGTGCGAGCTCCGGATGCCGGCACAACTCCTGACACCCGGCTTGTCGATGGCGCCGCCGGTTGCCGGGGCCCCCTCTGAGCCCCAGACGTTACAGACACGCTCATACTCACCACACATTACTGTGAGTTTTATTGCTGGGGAACAGGATTATGTCCTTTTTTTGTTTTGAAAATCTGTTACGAGTTGAGGAAGTTTACGGGGGGCCCCCATTGTGAGGTTCAGTAAGGGGCCCCATCATTTCTGATGGCTGCCCTGTATGTATCTGGTACACGGGTCAATGCACCCAAATATTGGGCCTTTGGTGCCAGCTAGTGCCTTCACACTGTAACCCCTCTGAGGTATTGTGGAAGAGTGCTGGGTTGGACCCTGCGGTCAAATATTCAAATGATATGCATCTGTCATATTCAAGTGCAGAAAAATTGTGTCTTAGTCGGTGGTGCACGACACCGAGAATCTAACAGGTCTAAGAGAAATTCAGCATACCGTTACCATTCCTGGCCATTCGGCTATTCTAAGAGCAGGCAGTTCGCCAAATGTTGGCAAATTGCCTGCACATACGGTGCCTATTCGGTGCCTGTTCGAGGGCAGTGAATCCCCATAGAGAAGCAATGTTTCATCTATTCAGAGAACACAAACCAGCAGGGAAAAGTTGCCGACATGCCCTGCCGTTCGGTGGTTTCATTTGGCAAGTTTATTCAAGCGAATCCCATAGGCTTCAATGTTAAAAATATTCCTGTTTTAATTCAGTATCTAATAAACCGTTCATTATAAAATTCTGCAGCAAAGAGTCTCTTTATTTATAGATTTTTTAGGATCTTTCAAGCCTTTTTTTGGAAACATTTTTTTCTCAAATTTTCTGCGAACGTCCCGAAATGTTTGAAGTTCGCAAACTTTCGAACGGCAGATGTTCAAATAGAACTTCGAACTGATTCGCACAGGCAGCCCATCCCTATTCGGGTCATCAAATCTGGAGCGATTCAAATGCCGGGCCAATCTTGGTGAGCGAGTGTCTGAAGAGCCGGACAGGTGGACAGGAGGGGTCCGTTACAGGTTCCTTCTATGAAATTGGCCCCCAGATATATTGGTCCTTACCTAAATCTCAAATGCATTAATCCTGTTACGTACACCCTGGAGCTTCACAGTTGCGTATAGCTAATACATTTCGCACTTCTTTGCTCAAACTCCTTGTTTGCCATCAGTATACCACCAATATACAACCTCCTCCACCTGTGCAAGCACAGGTTCATGACGAATATGAAGTCCAGTCTATTTTAGACTCATGCATATCTAGGGGTTCCTTGCAGTATCTCAAACACTGGAGGGGCTATGATCCGAAAGAGAGATCTTGGGTTCCTTCTGATGAGGTACATGCTCCTCGGCTAGTTGCTGTGTTCCATCAACATTTTCCTTTTCATCCCAGGGGCTGTTGCCAGAATGGGGGTACTGCCATACCTGCTGGTGGTGCTGTACCGGCTCATTCCGCAGTTAGGTCTCCTGGACAGAGGGAGCAGTTCTGGGCACATATCCTCTGTGCCTTCTGCACCTGATCATAGAGGTAGGAGGCCTTTAAATATCAGTTCCTGACAGAGTTGTGGGCCCTGCTGTGGTTTCTTGAAAACCCCTCAGTGTGTTCCTGTATTTCTGTGATCCTTTCGTTTTGACCACGACTAAGAATTAACAGTTCTGATTTCTGCTTTTGTCCCTGTTTAGATTTAATTCATTCTGTGCTCTGACCCTGACTTTAGTATCTGGACTTTGGTTTTGCTCTGTACTCCGTGTTTGGTTATTTCTTATATGGATTCTGTGCACCGACCTCTGGCTTGTATTTCTACTGCTATCTTTCTCTTTTCCCTGACGTTTCAGTGCTTCTAAGGGGGTTATTCAGAGAGCACCAAAATGTTGCAGACATCTTGGTGCCCTCTCCTTCCTCATGCTTCGCGGAATAAAATTCAGCATTCACCACAGGGCCCCCAGAGTGCATGGAAAACCTGCCGCAATCCCATGAACACTCGAAAAACCCACCATAACCGCTGCAAAAAACACGTCAGGCATGTAAGAAAAAGCTGACGAGTTGCTGATCACAGCGCAGACCAGCCCCCAGAAAAAGCCAACAAGCTGATGAACTGGGTAAAAAATAAATGAAAGTACGATTGAAACTGTCAAAATTTTAACTCTTTTTGCAAAAAAACTACTGAACGAAAATGTCTGGAATTAACATATAAGCTCGAATGAATGGCAATAAAAAGGTCTGTTACAGAAAAAAGTAAAAACACTATTTAAAAAAAATGGGGAAAAAATTGCTGACAAAATCCCAAAAATTGTCTAAAAGATTCTAAAAATCTGTAAATAGACTTTTTGCTGCAGATTAAAATAATAAATGGTTTATTAGATACAAGGTGGAAAGCCTGCCCAGAGGGCAGTCTATTGTGGATATACTGCCCTCAGCTCGTGGATACTGCCCTCAGCTCGTGGATACTGCCCTCAGCTCGTGTATACTGCCCTCAGCTCGTGGATACTGCCCCCAGCTCGTGGATACTGCCCCAGCTCGTGGATACTGCCCCTGCTTGTGGATACTGCCCTCAGCTCATGGATACTGCCCCCAGCTCGTGGATACTGCCCCCTGCTCGTGGATACTGCCCCCAGCTCGTGGATACTGCCCCCTGCTCGTGGATACTGCCCCCTGCTCATGGATACTGCCCCAGCACGTGGATACTGCCCCCAGCTCGTGGATACTGTCCCCAGCATGTGGATACTGCCCCCAGCTCGTGGATACTGCCCTCAGCTCGTGGATACTGCCCTCAGCTCGTGGATACTGCCCCCAGCTCGTGGATACTGCCCCCAGCTCGTGGATACTGCCCCCTGCTCGTGGATACTGCCCTCAGCTCGTGGATACTGCCCCCAGCTCGTGGATACTGCCCCCAACTCGTGGATGCTGCCCCCTGCTCGTGGATACTGCCCCAGCACGTAGATACTGCCCCAGCACGTGGATACTGCCCCCAGCTCGTGGATACTGTCCCCAGCTCGTGGCTACTGCCCTCAGCTCGTGGATACTGCCCTCAGCTTGTGGATACTGCCCTCAGCACGTGGATACTGCCCCAGGTCATGGATACTGCCCTCAGCTCGTGGATACTGCCCTCAGCTCGTGGATACTGCCCTCAGCACCTGGATACTGCCCCCAGCTCAGACCCCAGACCAGACATGGGGCGGCTGTTCGAATGCTCTATCGGCATTCGGACAGCTGCCCCATGAGCTCCGCATACTTTACTTCCTGAGCAGCGAAGTGAAAGTTTCCCCGCTTCCGGTCGTTGAAGGACCCAAGCCGCGGTCACGTGGGACTCCCACGTGACCGCGGCTTGGGTCCTTCAAAGAGCGGAAGCGAGGGAACTTTCCCTTCGCCGCTCGGGGGTTGGATGGGCAGGGAATACGCAGAGAGAATAGTCAAATGGCAGGCCAAGTCGGCAACAGATCGGGTCCACAGAACAAACAGGGTCAGTAACAAGTATACAAACTGATTCGGTAAGCTAGCGATGCGGGAATAATGGCTGAGACACACTGAGCGTGTAGCGATGCACAGCGTAGCAAAGCGAAGAGAAGCAAACATTTTGCAGGCTTAACTTCTAGACATGTGCACAGCACAAAATTTTGTTTTGAACTAATGGATTAGTCCTAAAATGCAATTTATTTAGTTGCTAAAGAAATTCGTTTTCAGTTCTATAGTGTGAAAACTAATTTCAGTATGTCCTGGGTTCAAGAATATTGCGTTGTTACAGAAATACAAGGTAATAAAATGCAAAATATAAAAAAAGCACAAACATACAGATTAACAGAAAATAAGTTTAGTCACTGTGTTACATGTTTACATGTGCATTCTGTATATAGTCACTATGTTACATGTTTACAGGCACATTCTGTATATAGTCACTGTGTTACATGTTTACAGGCACTTTCTGTATATAGTCACTATGTTACATATTTACAGGTGCATTCTGTATATAGTCACTGTCACATGTTTACAGGCACATTCTGTATATAGTCACTATGTTACATGTTTACAGGTGCATTCTGTATATAGTCACTATGTTACATGTTTACAGGTGCATTTTGTATATATTCACTATGTAACATGTTTACAGGTGCATTCTGTATATAGTCACTATGTTACATGTTTACAGGTGCATTCTGTATATAGCCACTGTGTTACATGTTTACAGGTGCATTCTGTATATAGTCACTATGTTACATGTTTACAGGTGCATTTTGTATATATTCACTATGTAACATGTTTACAGGTGCATTCTGTATATAGTCACTATGTTACATGTTTACAGGTGCATTCTGTATATAGTCACTGTGTTACATGTTTACAGGTGCATTCTGTATATAGTCACTATGTTACATGTTTACAGGTGCATTCTGTATATAGTCACTGTGTTACATGTTTACAGGTGTATTCTGTATATAGTCACTATGTTACATGTTTACAGGTGCATTCTGTATATAATCACTATGTAACATGTTTACAGGTGCATTCTGTATATAGTCATTATGTTACATGTTTACAGGTGCATTCTGTATATAGTCACTGTGTTACATGTCTACAGGTGCATTCTGTATATAATCACTATGTTACATGTTTACAGGTGCATTCTGTATATAGTCACTATGTTACATGTTTACATGTGCATTCTGTATATAGTCACTATGTTACATGTTTACAGGTGCATTCTGTATATAATCACTATGTAACATGTTTACAGGTGCATTCTGTATATAGTCATTATGTTACATGTTTACAGGTGCATTCTGTATATAGTCACTGTGTTACATGTCTACAGGTGCATTCTGTATATAATCACTATGTTACATGTTTACAGGCGCATTCTGTATATAGTCACTGTGTTACATGTTTACAGGTGCATTTTGTATATAGTCACTGTGTTACATGTTTACATGTGCATTCTGTATATAGTCACTGTGTTACATGTTTACAGGTGCATTTTGTATATAGTCACTGTGTTACATGTTTACATGTGCATTCTGTATATAGTCACTGTGTTACATGTTTACAGGTGCATTCTGTATATAGTCACTATGTTACATGTTTACAGGTGCATTCTGTATATAGTCACTATGTTACATGTTTACATGTGCATTCTGTATATAGTCACTGTGTTACATGTTTACAGGTGCATTTTGTATACAGAATGCACCTGTAAACATGTAACATAGTTATAGTTTTATATATATAAAAGTTATTTCCCTGATGAAGTCTCTGCTTTTATAGAGACGAAACGCGCTGGAATGTGTTTTATTTGATGTCAATAATAAATTTATTTTACCAAGAACCTGCATGAATCTTGTTAAGAAATAGCTTTTCTAGCCCTGGATGTCCTCGGCGGTGTGTATCTTGGAAGGAGTCCACGGTGCTAATTCCTGCTGATTAAGCCCAGGAGACTTCACATCTTCCATTCCGACCAGGAGGGGTAACATTTAAGATTCGCTATACGCCTACAATTTATTCACATCTTGTGAGTTCTATTTAAGCAGGGGCTTGATTATCGACATTTTTATCTGCCATCTGCACTATTGGTGTTGTAATTTATGTTACATATACCGCTTCATTTTTATCTTGTATTGCTTCAGCACTTGAGGACAGTGCTTTGCAGAACGCAGATATGTATTAATTCAATTTATTATTGCTGTCACAGTGGGTGGTCACATTTTTCTCAGCCTATGGGATTCGCCTGAATATACCTGCTGCATGAAATCACCGAATGGCAGGACATTTTGGGAACCTTTCACTGCTGGTTTGTGTTCTCTGAATAGCCGAAGCATTGCTTTTTTATGGGATTTCTCTGTCCTCGAACAGGCACCGAACAGGCACCGAATGTGCAGGCAATTCGCCAGGATTTGGCGTATTGCATGCTCTCTGAATAGCCGAATGGCCAAGAAAGGTAACCGAACGTTGATTTTCCGCATTCAGTTACCTTTCTCCAGCCATTCGGATCTCTTTGAATAACCCTGATAGTTGTCATATGGTAGAAGAAAGATTTAACTCCATTGAGATTCTTTTCAGGAACAGTGAAACGCCTGATGTCACGATTCTGAGGAATGGTGATCTAGCTACGTGACTTGACAGGGACGCCCATACCATAATGGACCAGAAGGATAGAATCAAGAATGCAACCCTGGCCTTGACGGCGATTTACTAACATTTTTTTTTTACAGGAGGAGCAGCGATTCTGTCGAATTGAGCAACGATTCCCAATCCCTTGCCGGGATTAAAAAGGTAAACAGTCTTCTATTCTTTCCGATACAGGCTATTAGACATGTCCATTTCGTATCGTCAAAGGTATGTTTTTGTCTGAGATTTGCATTTTCGTTATTTTTTTCGTTTTCAAAAAATGTAATATTGACTTCTGAGATTAGAAATCGGCTGAATTTACGAATCGCTGGTAGCAAAATGAAACCAACTAAACGTAATGGGCCCAATTACACTCCTAGTGGTAAAACGGGTGCGCATAGGAGGAAAAATTGCACCCCCAGTTTTCCCCCTAGTGGGCCCATTTACTGCTAGATTGCAATGCGGGCACTAAAAAAGCTGCCTGCATTGCTACCGTGCGCAAAGCCCCGGCATGCGTGCGGCAGCGCTGAGCGCCGCCGCGAGCATCCTCTCAATGGAGACCATAGGACTCCATTGAGCCAGACGCCGGCAGTCACCTGAACTGACGGATCTCGCCTAGCGAGATCCGTCTGGTCAGCGTAGTGATACGCAGGGGGAGACTGGGGGGACTTTTTCCCCAGTCTTTTCCTGCTCCCGCCGGACAGAGGAGGTGGACGGAGCCGCAGTCCTCGTCGCGGGACAGGAGGTGAGTATAGGATTATTTTTTATTTTTTTTGGCTGGTGTAAATGGATTCTACAGAACCGGAACCCGTTAACACCAAGTCCTGGCTCTGGTTAACTTTTTGTTAACAGTGACGTTAATCAGCGTTAGGACTTTGTAATACTATCGCTGATTAACACTTTGCGCTCCCTATGTTAAGTATAGGGAGTGAAAAGTACAGTAACCTCGCGATCTGAAAAGCACAAAGTACCAAACACAAACAGAATGGGTTTTTTAACCCATTAGCGTTTGGATTGTAATGTGAGGAAAAATACTTGAGCTAACGTTAGCACCAAGTATGTAATTTGACCCCATGTTGGGAAGCAAGTTGATCTAAAAAAGATCTGAAACAATATCAAACGGAACGAAAATGTCCCAAAACAGAACAAGATGTTCAAAAAAAAAAAGTGGAATGAAAATAACACAAAACGGAAAAAAAGAAAACAAAATTATTTCAAATTAATTAAAACGAGAATTTTTTAACATCGCAACTTGTAGGATTTGCCTATAGGTTTCAATGTAAAAAAAAATCCCCATTTTTATTAAACATTTGTTAAACCGTTAATTTTCCCCATAGGTTTCAATGTAAAAAAATATTCGTGTTAACCCCTTAGTGACCGGGCGGTTTTACACAAATCCGTCTTTTAGTGACCGCTGCTGTTTTTACGTTTCTGCGCTGTTAGTGTTTAGGTCAAATTTTCCTCTTGAATGAACAGAAATACAACACAGCGCTTAAAAAGACCAAAGTCCAAATAAGACAGTGGGGTAGACACCCAATATGTCCACAGGCAGAAGTCGCTATCTTTAGGAGTAGATCTTCTCAAAAGTACAGATGCAGTATGAACTGTAAGGAGGAAACACAAAAAGGAGGGACCAAAATTGCGCAGTATGTCAGTACTCAGGATGAAAGTAATGCGTATTGGTGGTAAACTCACATTCTGTGGAGCCTACAACCGGCTCTTAGGAATAAGGTGGGCTGGGACTTTATTTCAGGTGCCCATAAGACCTCCAAATGACTTCTCCGGAAATCTCCAAAGATGGGAACACAAACCAAAGACCAGGACGCGTTTCGCCTATAAAGGCTTCCTCAGCTGGTAATCATATGTCTGCTCTTGCTGCTGCCTTTTAATACAATGCACATTCAATTAACAATTTGAAAAAATCACTTAAAATCAATTAAACTTGAAAACAGGTGTGATTATGTGGCGCCCGCCATTTTGCGCATGTCTGGAGGGTCTGCGTGTCACCCCGAAACGCGGAAGTAATAAATAGAACCCGAAATAGAAGGAGATTTATTCGTCATATTAAAAATCGTTGCACCCGCCATTTTGCGCATGCGCAGTTATCCTGCGTCACCCCGGAACGCAGAAGTACTGAAAGAAAATCCGGAATGGGAAGCGATTTATTCGTCATGTTAAAGATCGTTACGCCCGCCATTTTGCGCATGCGCAGTTATCCTGCGTCTCGAGCTGAGACGCAGGATCTCCAAATTACCGTACTACTTGAAGTGCAACTTCAAAAATAACTCTCACTTACCAAAAAAAAGAAGAAAAGGGGGGGGGGGACACACGCCCAACAGCCACCACAAAGATGGGAGGGAAGCCCATTAATCAGATATTTAAATACAGAATGAATTGACAATAAAAATCATTAGAATATTGTGATAAGAGAGGGGGTCACCATTAACATGATGGCACAGTCCAATTAGGCACAATATGTAACACTATAATAAACAATATCATACATTTTCTGAGGTTATCGAGCCAATGGCTGTATAAGTGTATAAACATCTATATGTACATATAAATAAACAGCATATATAAAATCCAATTTCCCCAAACAAAAGAAGAGCAGGCAGGGATTCTGAAACAAGAGTTTATGGACAAAGGATATGATAGGGTCGAATTGGAAGGGTTAATAAGAGATTTGAGAATGGTAAATCAAAATAACCTTATACAGTATAAAACTAAGAAAGAAGCGATGAAAGGAGTTCCTTTCCTTTCTGATTTTAATGAAAATAGTGTTTTAATCAAAAAAGTTTTTAGAAAATATTGGCATTTTTTAAAGAAAGACAAGGACCTTCACTCGATCATAGGTGATAAACCCAGAATCATTTTTCGAGGAGCGGGAAATATAAAAAAGAAAATTGGTTAAAAGTAAATTTGTTGATAATAAAAAAATAATTAATCATTTTCATGTAAAAGAGGGCTATTATGGTTGCGGCCAGTGCTTGGCCTGTAGATCCACAGGGAATACAAAGCGACATAATGGAAGTTTTATAAACAAAAAAACAGGCAAAACAGTCAAGATTAATAAAATTCTGACTTGTTATTCTAAGAATGTACTGTATCTCTTGGAGTGCCCATGTGGACTCCAATATGTAGGCCGTACGAGTCGTGCCCTAAACGTGAGAATTTCAGAGCACGTAAGAAATATCAACAAAATATGAAAAGCATTCTGTATCTCAACATTTTAAATTATTTCATAATGGATTCCCAAGAGGTCTCAAACTCTCTGCCGTAAAGAAAGTGAGATGTATTAACAGGGGAGTAAGTGAAACTACAGCATTAGGGAGAGAGGAGATGAGACTCATTTTCGATCTTGGGACCTTGACACCGGGAGGCCTAAACAACGACTTTGAATTGGTCCATTTTCTTTAGATTTAAGCTTCCACTCTTATACTTAAATAAGTATTTTTATAGATATTGATTAATTGCACATTAAGCACTTTAATCTTAGGTGCACACATAATATATATATTAGTACTAATAGAGCGATGCACTTATCACTTTAGTTAGTATTTACACGATTGAATTTGTTACACGCTACAAACTCTTAGGCCATATGCGGGATTTAAGCTATGGGCCCTTTTAGGTGTATGTGAGTGATGGGTTAATACCTTATCTGTCTATACATCGCAGCACATGAATTGCACTTTATTGATTACATGAAGTACATTTTTGAATATTATGTAAAATACATCCTAGTAATATATTGAGTTTTAATGTTATTGCTCACACATAAAATATCTTGTTACAAATTATCATTCATTTATTGACCATCTTATATGTCCACTAGAATGAAAATATACACTTATAGATTACACTTATTTTGAATCATAAGTATTTTTGGTCACGGACAATCTAAGTGCACGTGAGCTATAGGTACCACCCTCATTTGTATAATAAAGCACTTACATTACACTTTATTAATTACAAAACACTTGATTTGAATATTGAATCTATGATACACAATTCACTAAGTTTTAAGGTTATACACTGTTTGTGTATATAGATTTTGATACTGTTTATAGTTCTTATATTAATACCCATAAATGTATCACAACAAAGTGTAAATACACTTATTTATACCCCATCACTATAATAATGTCAATTTTTAATATATAATAATTAAAGGGTCCAATTTTTAGAATATACCTTTCCCACTATTGTTTGGGAAATTGGATTTTATATATGCTGTTTTATTTATATGTACATATAGATGTCTATACACTTATACAGCCATTGGCTCGATAACCTCAGAAAATGTATGATATTGTTTATTATAGTGTTACATATTGTGCCTAATTGGACTGTGCCATCATGTTTAATGGTGACCCCCTCTCTTTCACAATATTCTAATGATTTTTATTGTCAATTCATTCTGTATTTAAATATCTGATTAACGGGCTTCCCTCCCATCTTTGTGGTGGCTGTTGGGCGTGTGTCCCCCCCCCTTTTCTTCTTTTTTTTGGTAAGTGAGAGTTATTTTTGAAGTTGCACTTCAAGTAGTACGGTAATTTGGAGATCCTGCGTCTCAGCTCGAAACGCAGGATAACTGCGCATGCGCAAAATGGCGGGCGTAACGATCTTTAACATGACGAATAAATCGCTTCCCATTCCGGATTTTCTTTCAGTACTTCTGCGTTCCGGGGTGACGCAGGATAACTGCGCATGCGCAAAATGGCGGGCGCAACGATTTTTTAATATGACGAATAAATCTCCTTCTATTTTTCGGGTTCTATTTATTACTTCGCGTTCCGGGGTGACACGCAGACCCTCCAGACATGCGCAAAATGGCGGGCGCCACATAATCACACCTGTTTCAAGTTTAATTGATTTTAAGTGATTTTTTCAAATTGTTAATTGAATGTGCATTGTATAAAAAGGCAGCAGCAAGAGCAGACATATGATTACCAGCTGAGGAAGCCTTATAGGCGAAACGCGTCCTGGTCTTTGGTTTGTGTTCCCATCTTTGGAGATTTCCGGAGAAGTCATTTGGGGTCTTATGGGCACCTGAAATAAAGTCCCAGCCCGCCTTATTCCTAAGAGCCGGTTGTAGGCTCCACAGAATGTGAGTTTACCACCAATACGCATTACTTCATCCTGAGTACTGACATACTGCGCAATTTTGGTCCCTCCTTTTTGTGTTTCCTCCTTACAGTTCATACTGCATCTGTACTTTTGAGAAGATCTACTCCTAAAGATAGCGACTTCTGCCTGTGGACATATTGGGTGTCTACCCCACTGTCTTATTTGGACTTTGGTCTTTTTAAGCGCTGTGTTGTATTTCTGTTCATTCAATTGCCACTCGGGTATTTAGAGAAACCCCCATACACAGCATTCAGCGAGTGGGATAGACACTTTTCCGGTGGGCGCTTCACCTCTCCCCCTTTTTTTCTGCATCAAATTTTCCTCTTACTCGTTTATTCGACTCACACATATTATACACCCTTTTTCCCGCCATTAAATGGACTTTCTAGAAATACCATTATTTCCATCATATTGAATAATCTATACTATAAAAGAGTAAGCCTTCAAGTGTCCGTCGCCAAAAGCGGTCTGCGCATGCGCGACGGACATTTGAAAGTGGCCCGTTAAAACAAACAGGTAGCTGCGCGTGCCGGCCGCCTGCAAAAAAAAAAAAATCGGCACGAGCCGCGCGCAGCTACCCGGTGTTTAGACGCCGCAAGCCCCGATCCTCCAGCGGTGACCGTCCTCCGGCTGTCGCGGCCTGCTCGGCGGGCATCCAGGCTCAGGCGAGCCCGCCGGCTTGGTTTGGGCCTACAGGCCCAGCCGAGCCGGGGACTCGCCTAAGCCTAGAGGCCGGCCGAGCAGCCAGCGACAGCCGGAGACGGTCACCGCTGGAGTTCAGGGCCGAAGTTCCCAAAACATACTCCCCTAAATCGGCCCTGAGCTCCAGCGGTGACCTCCTCCGGCCGAGCAGGCTGCTAGGCCGGCCTCCAGGCTCAGGCGAGCCCCGGGCTTGGCTTGGGCCTACAGGCCCAGCCGAGCCGGGGACTCGCCTAAGCCTAGAGGCCGGCGAGCAGCCTGCTCGGCCGGAGGAGGTCACGGCTGGAGCTCAGGGCCGATGTTGCCTACACATACTCCCCTACATTGACCCTGAGCTCCAGCGGTGACTTCCTCCTGGCGAGCAGGCTGCTAGGCGGCCTCCAGGCTCAGGCGAGCCCCCGGCTTGGTTGGGCCTACAGGCCCAGCCGAGCCGGGACTTGCCTAAGCCTAGAGGCCGGCCGAGCAGCCAGCGACAGCCGGAGGACGGTCACCGCTGGAGCTCCGGGCCGAAGTTCCCAAAACATACTCCCCTAAATCGGCCCTGAGCTCCAGCGGTGACCTCCTCCGGCCGAGCAGGCTGCTAGGCTGGCCTCCAGGCTCAGGCGAGCCCCCGGCTTGGCTTGGGCCTACAGGCCCAGCCGAGCCGGGGACTCGCCTAAGCCTGGAGGCCGGCCTAGCAGCCTGCGACAGCCAGAGGACAGCCACCGGTGGAGCTCCGGGCCAATGTAAGAGGATGTTGCCTACACATACTCACCGACATCGGCCTTAGCTCCTCCAGCGATGGCGGTCCAGCTTCCAGCGTCCTCTCTCTCTCCGTTGGACGCCGGTATGACATCACGAAAGCCTTTGACCCCGGTCAAAATGCCGGGGTCAAAGGCTTTCGTTACATCATGCCGGCGACCAACGAAGAGATGACGCTGGAAGCGGACCGCCATCGCTGGAGGAGCTTAGGGCCGATGTCGGTGAGTATGTGTAGGCAACATCTCCCTACATTGGCCCGGAGCTCCAGCGGTGGCTGTCGCAGGCAACTCGGCCGGCCTCCAGGCTTAGGCGAGCACCCGGCTCGGCTGGGAGTGTAGGCCCAAGCCAAGCCGGGGGCTCGCCTGAGCCTGGAGGCCGGCCGAGCAGCCTGCGACAGCCGGAGGACAGTCACCACTGGAGCTCAGGGCTAATGTAGGTGAGTATGTGCTCTCCACACCCACCCTGCTTGCTCAGCCCGTATCCAATGTTAGGCGAGCCCCCGGCTTGTCGTTGGCCTAGAGGCCCAGCCGAGCCGGGGACTCGCTTGAGCCTGGAGGATGCCCGAGCATGCAACTCGACCGGCCTCCATGCTCAGGCAAGTCCCCGGCTCGACAGGTCCTCTAGGCCCAAGCCAAGCCGGGGGCTCACCAAAGTTTGGTAACGGCCGAGCAAGCAGGGGGGGTGTGGAGAGCATATACTCACCTACATCGGCCTCGAGTCCTCCACCGGTCCACACATACTCACCGACATCGCCCTTAGCTCCTCCAGCGATGGCGGTCCCGCTTCCAGTGTCCTCTCTCTCTTCGTTGGTCGCCGGTATGACGTCACGAAAGCCTTTGACCCCGGTCAAAATGCCGGGGTCAAAGGCTTTCGTTACATCATGCCGGCGACCAACGAAGAGAGAGAGGAAGTGGGACCGCCATCGCTGGAGGAGCTGAGTATGTGTAGGCAACACCCCCTACATTGGCCCGGAGCTCCAGCGGTGGCTGTCGCAGGCAGCTCGGCCGGCCTCCAGGCTTAGGCGAGCCCCCGGCTCGGCTGGGCCTGTAGGCCCAAGCCAAGCCAGGGGCTCGCCTGAGCCTGGAGGCCGGCCGAGCAGCCTGTGACAGCCGGAGGACGGTCACCGCTGGAGCTCAGGGCCGAAGTTGCCAAAACATACTCCCCTACATTGGCCCTGAGCTCCAGCGGTGACTTCCTCCGGCTGTCGCTGGCTGCAAGGCCGGCCTCCAGGCTCAGGCGAGCCCCCGGCTTGGCTCGGGCCTACAGGCCCAGCCGAGCGGGGACTCGCCTAAGCCTAGAGGCCGGCCGAGCAGCCAGCGACAGCTGGAGGACGGTCACTGCTGGAGCTCAGGGCCAATGCAGGAGGATGTTGCCTACACATACTCACCTACATCGGCCCTTAGCTCCTCCAGCGATGGCGGTCCCGCTTCCAGCGTCCTCTGTGTCTCCGTTGGTTGTCGGTATGATGTCACGAAAGCCTTTGACCCTGGGTCAAAGGCTTATGTGATGTCATACCGGTGACCAACAGAGAGAGGACACTGGAAGCGGGACTGAAATCGCTGGAGGAGCTAAGGGCCGATGTAGGTGAGTATGTGCTCTCCACACCCACCCTGCTTGCTTGGCCGGTATCCAAGTTTAGGCGAGCCCCCGGCTTGGCCTGGGCTTAGAGGCCCAGCCGAGCCGGGGACTCACCTAAGCATGGAGGCCGGCCGAATTGCCTGCTCGGGCGTCCTCCAGGCTCAGGCGAGTCCACGGCTCGGCTGGGCCTCTAGGCCCAAGCCAAGCCGGGGGCTCGCCTAAGCTTGGATGCTGCCGAGCTACTTGCTTGGCCAGCATCCAGGCTAAGGCGAGCCCCGGCCTGAGCCTGGATGCCGGCCATACACACACACACTGTAAAAAAAATATATGTGTGTATATATATCCACATGGGTTTACAGTGTGTGTGTGTGTGTGTGTATAATATATATATATATATATATGTATATATATATATGGACTGCGCATGCGCCCAGCCCACGGGGTGCTGTGGCGGTTGGATGCGCGCGCAGCCGGGTGCGCGCGCGCCACCCGCCGCAGCACGCCCAAAGCGTCCTACGGAGGTTTGCTGCGCGCGCATCCAACCTCCGTTGGACGCTTTGGGCGTGCTGCGGCAGGTGGCACGCGCGCATCCAACCGCAACAGCCTGTTACGGAGGTTGCCACGCGCCTGAGCCCAGCGCCTGAGCCCAGCGCCTGAGCGCAGAGCCCAGCGCCTGAGGGCAGAGCCCAGCGCCTGAGCCCAGCACCTGAGCGCAGAGCCCAGCGCCTGAGCCCAGCGCCTGAGCGCAGAGCCCAGCGCCTGAGCGCAGAGCCCAGCACCTGAGCGCAGAGCCCAGCGCCTGAGCCCAGCGCCTGAGCGCAGAGCCCAGCGCATGAGCGCAGAGCCCAGCGCCTGAGCGCAGAGCCCAGCGCAGAGCCCAGCGCCTGAGCGCAGAGCCCAGCGCAGAGCCCAGCGCCTGAGCGCAGAGCCCAGCGCAGAGCCCAGCACGTGAGCGCAGAGCCCAGCACCTGAGCGCAGAGCCCAGTGCCTGAGCGCAGAGCCTGAGCGCAGAGCCCAGCGCCTGAGCGCAGAGCCCAGCGCCTGAGCCCAGTACCTGAACACAGCCCAGCACCGAGTGCAGAGCACAGAGCAGAGCGCCAAGCAGAGCACAATAGATGGCACATAGCAGAGCACAACCCATTAAAGGCACAGAGCCGAGCACAATAAACGCCACAGAGCCGAGCACAATAAACGCCACAGAGCCGAGCACGGCACAATAGACTGCACAGAGCCGAGCTCAATAAACGCCACAGAGCCGAGCACAATAAACGCCACAGAGCCGAGCACAATAAACGCCACAGAGCCGAGCACAATAAACGCCACAGAGCCGAGCACAATTAACGCCACAGGGCCGAGCACAATAAACGCCACAGAACCGAGCACAATAAACGCCACAGAGCCGAGCACAATAAACGCCACAGAGCCGAGCACAGCAAAATATACGGCACAAAGCACAGCACAATAAACGGCGCCGAGCACAGAACCAAGCACAACACGATAAACGGCGCAGAGCACAATAAAAAGCAGAGCACAATATACGGCACGGAGCAGAGCACAGAGCCGATGTGCAGAGCCCAGCACAGAGCCGAGCACAACAGAATAAACGCCACAGAACCAAGCACAATAAATGCCACAGAGCCGAGCACAATAAACGCCACAGAGCCGAGCACAATAAACGCCACAGAGCCGAGCACAATAAACGCCACAGAGCACAGCACAATAAACACCACAGAGCCAAGCACAGCACAATAGACGCCACAGAGCCAAGCACAATAAACGGCACAGCGCCGAGCACAGCACAATATACGGCACAGAGCACAGCACAATAAACGGCACAGCCAATCACAGCACAATAAACGGCGCCAAGCACAGAACCAAGCACAACACAATAAACGGCGCAGAGCACAATAAAAAGCAGAGCACAGAGCCGATGTGCAGAGCCCAGCACAGAGCCAAGCAAAACAGAATAAACGCCACAGAGCCGAGCACAATAAACGCCACAGAGCCGAGCACAATAAACGCCACAGAGCACAGCACAATAAACGCCACAGAGCACAGCACAATAAACGCCACAGAGCCAAGCACAATAGATGCCACAGAGCCAAGCACAATAAACGGCACAGCGCCGAGCACAGCACAATATACGGCACAGAGCACAGCACAATAAACGGCACAGCCAATCACAGCACAATAAACGGCGCCAAGCACAGAACCAAGCACAACACAATAAACGGCGCAGAGCACAATAAAAAGCAGAGCACAATATACGGCACGGAGCAGAGCACAGAGCCGATGTGCAGAGCCCAGCACAGAGCCAAGCAAAACAGAATAAACGCCACAGAGCCAAGCACAATAAACTCCACAGAGCCGAGCACAATAAACTCCACAGAGCCGAGCACAGTACAATAGACGGCACAGAGCCGAGCACAACAGAATAAATGGCACAGAGCCGAGCACAGAGCCAAACACAGCACAATAAATGGCACCGAACCAAGCACAACGCACCACACTTATCAATAGCTTTGCTGAATACTTTACTGTGACGACCTCCCACTATCTACCCAGTCATCACGTGCAGAAGGAGGGTGCATTAAAGGCATAACAGCTCCAAGCCTCTGAATTTACTAAATCTACCCCCTCTCAGGGTCCAACGTTATGCCAACCTAGCCCCCTTAAACCGTACATACCCTTCCGACTATATGCTGCTGTAATAGGGCACTTTCGGAACCCCCAGTAATGTCAGGCTCGCACCATGAAGGAGCCATGGCACAGCCTCTGTGTAGTGATATATAATTCCAAGCGCTGGGGGTAAGCAGGCACACAGACACTGGAGGCAGTATATGTACAATAAGGCTGTATTGTAGAATGGTTCACTGCAAACAGTCCAGCACAGAACAGATAGTAACAATGAAAATACAGGCAAGTCGATGGTGGGCCACGTAGTCTCTCTCCAGATCTGCTTGAGGAGAAGCAGGAGCCTTAGGCAAATGTACCTTGATTGAAGATTGATGTCCTTGGAGAGAGCTTGAGGGCTGGAAGCCACTTGAGAATCTCTGGACCCACTGGATAGTGGGCCACGCAGTGGATCCTCCAGCAAGCAGGAAACGGGTAGTGCAGACACAGCAAGGGTGGAATAACTGGTATACACCGCACAGCAGGTACAACAAGGGACAAGAAATAACAAGAGGGAGCTCTCAGGACCTCTGACAACAGGAAGGGAAAAATACAAAATGGAAGAGCGACGATGGAAGGGCTTAATCAGGTATTTATGCAGAACACACAGTCTCTTGAACAGGAGTTAACCCTTAGGTGGATACAGACAGGTATGGAGAGCTAGTGACCCAGGCTGACCACAAGTAACTGTTTAGCCACAAGCCGCTGGCCACAAGTAACTGTTTAGCACCCCAATACAAGAGCCTAACCATATACAGATAAAATATCTACCAAATGTTAAATTCTACAGTAACGCTAAAACCAAGCTATGAAAACTCAAATCATCTAGAGCCAAAAACAGTACTGGGTTACAAAGTTTTAATGGAAAAAGACAAAAAATTATCTTTACACCGTGCCAATTAGGGATGAGCCGAACACTCCCCGAGTTCGGTTTGAAGCCGAACCTGAACTTTCCAAATGTTCGGATCCGAACCCGAACTCGAACCCCATACACGTCAATGGGGCTGAAAATTCGGTTCTTAGAGTGCCCCCCAAGAGGGCATATATGCTAGATATTTGCCATAAAAAGTGTATGGGGGTCTGGGTAGTACCCTGGGGGACAGGAAACAAGGACAAAAAGTAAAAAAAAAAAGTTTTTAAAGGGACAGTGAGTTTTCCATGAAATAAGGGTTAAAAATAAAACGAAAAATTCCTTCAAATATCGTGCCTAGGAGGGCCCCGTAACCTGCCCGTGAAGTGGCGGATTTCTAGGATGTATAGAAATATGTAAAAACCAAAAAATGACATTTCAAATGACGGTAAATGCTTTTCCTTTAACCCCTTAGTGACCGGGCGGTTTTACACAAATCCGTCTTTTAGTGACCGCTGCTGTTTTTACGTTTCTGCGCTGTTAGTGTTTAGGTCAAATTTTCCTCTTACTCGTTTATTCGACCCACACATATTATACACCCTTTTCCCGCCATTAAATGGACTTTCTAGAAATACCATTATTTCCATCATATCGAATAATTTACTATAAAAAAAAATATGAAATATGAGGAAAAAAATGGTAAAAACACACTTTTTCGTAATTTAATCCCCAAAATCTACAACCACCCAAAAAGACCCCGGCTAAATAGGTTCAAAATTTTGTCCCGAGAATAGAAATACCCAATTTTTACATGCGTTTGCTTTTTAACCCCTTCACTGCTGAGACAGTTCACCTATGTGCGCTGCGCTCATTCTGACCATTTTCTGCTAATTATTTTTAGATGACAGCCTAGGTCCTATTTAATTAAACTCCCCCCAGACAAAAAAACTTTTGAAAAAAAAATTGTTTTTTATTTTTTTAAATTTTTTTATTATTTTTTTTTATTTAATTTTTTTTTTACATTTTTTTTTTTAAAACCAAACCTGGTCATGTTTGGTATCATTTGAAAGGCCATAATCAGGCCTTTCAAATTATGGCAAATATGACCATCTAGCTGCCATGGATCGGGAGATAAAGGGATCCTTAGTATCCCCTTATCTCTACATGGCAGCTAGAGGGTTAACTGGTCCACTGACATCCTCACACATATGGTGAGGTTGTCATTGGGTGGGGGGGGGACCTGGAGGCTTGGCTGACATCCAAGATGTCAGCCCCCCTCCAGGTTTGAATCACGTTTTGGCGCCAATTGGCGCCGCAACGTGTTCCGGCGGCGAAACAGTTAATGCCATACACCGCTGGAAAGGGGAGGCTCTCCCCTCTCCAGTGGTGCAAACGGCATCTCCCTAGCTTCAATGGTTGGGGATATAGAGGGCTCCGAAGGAGCCCCCCCTCCCCTCCATTGAAACACATGGGGGCACCTTCTGATGACGTCACCACGCAGCGTGGCGACGTCATCAGCCTCGCCTGCCCATGTAAATCACATGGGCAGGCTTCCTCCCTGCCAGATCGCTGTGGGATCCGAGGAGGGAGGTGAGTATCGGGCGGGAGGGGGATTTGGTGCCGCTGACGTAACCTGTACGTCTGCGGGTCTAAGGGAGACCCGAGGACAGGACGTACAGGGTACGTCAGGGGTCATTAAGGGGTTAATCTATCCATAAACAACTGCTTGGGGCGGCAGTCTGTATGAAAAGAGGAGACATTTTCGGACACGCAGAAAAAGTTTACTGATTTTTTGGCAGTGAAAAGCAGGAGAATGACTGGAGAATGGAAAATTCTAGACCAAATAGCCGATTTGGAAAGTGAGAAAAATGGGAGAATTTTTCTGGTTTGGCTACTTTGACCTAGAATTTTCTCTTCAGTCATTCTCCTGAGTTTCACCTTTCTCTGAATAACCCTGTCAGGGTTATTCAAAGAGCGGTGTAGAGCAGGAGAATGACTGGAGAATGGAAAATTCTAGGTCAAAATAGCCAAACCAGAAAAATTCTCCCATTTAGGCTAGGGTCAGACTAGCGAATTTTTAACATGCGTTTAGGCGCACTTAATCACGGCCGCACTAGCAGCAAATGACGGGCAATGATGGCCAATATACAAAGTACGGTTGCACGAAAATCCGGCTGCGCAACGCAAGTGGAAAATGAACGCATTTTATCGAGAACGCAGAACCTCTAGTACGGATCTACAGAGTGCGCTGCGTCCACTAGCGGCATGTGTGCGGGATTTGGAGACGTCAGACCCTGCTCATGTCCGGCCAACATAACGTCCAGACACTCAAAGTTTCCTGGTTTGGATCTGTAAAAAATCACGCACAAAAATGCGCATCGTATGACCGTTTTCGCGCATTCTGTGAAAAAATAAGGCAATGCGTTCGGACGCACTTTTTGACGGTCGCTGTGAAAAATGCGTTAGTCTGACCCTAGCATTATCTCACTTTAAAAATCGGCTATTTGGTCCAGATTGTTCTCTTTTCCTGCCATTCTCCTGGTTTTCACCTTTCTCTGAACAACCCTGAGAGAGAGGTGAAAGCCAGGAGAACTGGCAGGAGAAGAGAACAATCTAGACCAAATAGCCAATTTGGAAAGTGAGATAAATGGGAGAATTTTTCTGGTTCGGCTATTTTGACCTATATTTTCACTTCTCCAGTTATTCTCCTGCTTTTCACCGCTCTCTGAATAACCCTGTGAATGTTTAATCCCGAGGTGAAAAATAACATTGCTTAAGGCTGGGGTCAGACGAGCGCAGTTATAACGTCCGTGTTGCCGCACATTTGTACGTCCGTGGCAGCATAGCATTCTGACCAATGGAGCCCCACACAAAACTTTCGTTAAAAACTTATTTATTAAACTAGGTGTAAATTATTGAAGGCCACAGGAAATTGCATTCGGCTTGTTAGCAAAAACAAAAAAGGGAAGAAACCACTGTGGTACTCTGCAGAAGTGGCCAAAATAGTGAAGAACAAAAAGATAGCATTCAATAATTATAAAAAACTCAGCGTGAAGAGGATAGGCAAATCTATAAAATTAGGCAGAAAGAGGCAAAGCAATTTATAAGAGCTTCCAAAGCACACGCAGAAGAGAAAATAGCTCAGTCAGTAAAAAAGGGGGACAAAACATTTTTTTAGATACATAAACGAGAAAAGAAAAGTAAAACAAGGATTAGTTAGATTAAAAACAAAGGAAGGAAGGTATGTAGAAGAGGATAAAAGTCTCGCTGACTGCCTCAATGAATATTTTTGTTCAGTCTTTGCAGAAGAAAAGGAAGGAAAGGGACCTCAGTTAGGAGAGAACACTAAAGAGACATTTACATATCAGTTTACAGAGGAGGAGGTTCTACAGCAGCTGTCTAAAGTAAAGACAAATAAGTCAATGGGGCCTAATGGGATCCACCCTAAATTATTAAAAGAGCTCAGTGATGTAATAGCAAAACCGTTAACAGATTTATTTAACCAATCCTTGTTAACGGGAGTCGTCCCAGAAGACTGGAAATTAGCAAATGTTGTGCCCATTTACAAGAAGGGTAGTAGGGAGGAATCGGGGAACTATAGGCCAGTTAGTCTTACGTCAGTAGTGGAGAAATTAATGGAAACCATGTTAAAGGAAAGGATTGTTGAACATCTAAAAACACATAGATTACAGGATCAGAAACAACATGGGTTTACCTCAGGGAGATCATGCCAAACTAATCTTATTGATTTTTTTGATTGGGTAACAAAAATAATAGACACAGGTGGTGCAGTAGACATTGCTTATTTAGATTTCAGTAAGGCTTTTGATACTGTTCTGCAAAGAAGGCTTATCAATAAATTCCAATCTTTGATCTTGGATTCCAATATTGTTGACTGGATTAGGCAGTGGCTGAGTGACAGACAACAGAGGGTTGTGGTAAATGGAGTTTATTCGGCGCAAGGTCTTGTTACCAGTGGGGTACCTCAGGGGTCAGTACTTGGACCCATTCTCTTTAATATTTTTATTAGTGATATTGCAGAAGGTATTAATGGAAAAGTATGTCTTTTTGCTGATGACACAAAGATTTGCAACAGGGTTGACGTTCCTGGAGGGATCAGCCAAATGACAAATGATTTAGGTAAACTAAAAAGATGGTCGGAGTTGTGGCAATTGAGTTTTAATGTGGATAAGTGCAAGATAATGCACCTGGGACGTAAAAACCCAAGGGCTGAATATAGAATATTTGATACAGTCCTAACCTCAACATCTGAGGAAAGGGATTTAGGGGTTATTATTTCAGAGGATCTAAAGGTAAGTAGTCAATGTAATAGAGCAGCAGGAAATGCTAGCAGAATGCTTGGTTGTGTAGGGAGAGGTATTAGCAGTAGGAAAAGGGAAGTGCTCATGCCACTGTACAGAGCACTGGTGAGACCTCACTTGGAGTACTGTGTGCAGTACTGGAGACCGTATCTCCAGAAGGCTATAGACATCTTAGAGAGAGTTCAGAGAAGGGCTACTAAAATGGTGTACGGCTTGAAGGAGAAAAGTTACCAGGAAAGGCTTAATGATCTTAACATGTACAGCTTGGAAAAAAGACGAGACAGAGGAGATATGACAGAAACATTTAAATACGTAAAGGGAATCCACAAGGTAGAGGAAGGGAGTATATTTAAAAGAAACAAAATAGCAAAACAAGAGGACATAGTCTTAGATTCGAGGGGCAAAGGGTTAAAAGTAACATCAGGAAGCATTATTTTACTGAGAGGGTGGTGGATACATGGAACAGTCTTCCAGTAGAAGTGGTAGAGGCAAAAACAGTAATTGAATTTAAGCAAGCATGGGATAGGCATAAGGCTATCCTAAACAAAAGATAAATCCAGGTAAAGTATCCATGTAATTGGGCAGACTAGATGGGCCGAAAGGTTCTTATCTGCCGACATTTTTCTATGTTTCTATGTTTCTATGTTTCAGATCATTCTCAAATCGACTTTGAATCATACTTTCACTCGATTCGTAATATCGGACGGTCGATACTACATTTTTTCGGAACTGAAAAAATAACGAAAATGCAAATCTCGGAAGAAAACAAGTTTTGAGGATACGAAATGCAGAAGGTCTACAAACAGCCGCTAATCACCCAGTGACCTGCGTCTATGTAGTAAATACACAAACACAGTCAAAACCTGGCATTTGCTCTCAGTAATTATTGGTAGAGGATAGGTGTGGCCAGTTACTCTGCACTGCAGTATACCGGTTCTTTCCATTGCGCAAATGCGCTAGTTCCGACTTGACTATTGTAATAATCTTTTAGTTGGCCTCCCTCCTTCCCCCCTACAATCCATTCTAAATGCCTCCATCAGGCTTATCCACCTCACCAGCCGCTCTGTCTCTGTTGCTTCTCTTTGTGAGTCCCTTCACTGGCTCTCCATCCACCTCACCCGCTGCTCTGTCTCTGCCGCTCCCCTCTGCGAGTCCCTTCACTGGCTCCCCATCCACTGCAGAATTAAGTTCAAAATCCTTATCCTTACCTACAAAACCCTCACTAACTCAGCTCCCCACTACCTGTCCTCACTAATCACAAAATACACCACAGCCCGCTCCCTAAGGTCAAACAGTGACCTGCGCCTAGCTTCTCCCCGCATCACCTCTTCCCATGATAGACTGCAGGATTTCTCACGCACAGCCCCCATCCTCTGGAATGCTCTCCCTCGTACTGTCAGACTTTCCCCTAATTTCCCTTCCTTCAAAAGTTCCCTTAACCCTTTCGCTGCTGAGGCTTTTCCCGCCCCTGTGCTGAGGTCATTTTTTACCTGTTTTGCGCATCATGTTTAAACGTGTTTTTAAGGCTTATTTTAGTATATGACACCGACATATTATATATCGTTCTTTCCGTCAGACTCGGTAGATTCATAATATGTCATTATTATATGTATACGTTATGTCATGTCTGTATATTATAACAAAAAATGCAATAAAATATGTATTTTCAATAATTTACAACGTGTAAAGTGGTTTTTTCCACATTTTAACATGCGAGCAATTGCGGTTATATTTTGTATGGGGTGCGCTTGTTAAAAAAATTAGAGATGGGGTCTCGTTACATTTTTTTTTGGGGAAAATGACACTATTTTTAACAAACGCACCGCATACAAAAATCGTTAGTGCAGCATCATTGTTCACATTATAATTGAAATGGGAACAATATTGCTGCATTAACAAACCCAAAAAAAAGAAAAAAAAGTGTTTATTTTTTTTTTTTTAATTTTTTTTTTTAATTTTTTTTTATTTTTTTTTATTTTTTATTTTTTTTTTACACAACATTTTTAACTTTCATGTTTGGTATCGTTGGAACGGCCATGCTCTGGCCGATCCAACGATATCAAAATTTAACCCCTAGCTGCCACGGATCGGGAGATAGGGAGTTCATTGGAACTCCCTATCTCCACACTTGGTGGCAGTTAGGGGTTAACTGGAGGACTGGCGTCATCGTGCTGGGGGAGGATGTCGGCCAGCTCCCGGGAAGGATCGCGAATCGGCGCTTTTCAGCGCCGATTTGCGATCCAGCTCCCCAGGGGTTAATGCCAGGCATCATTTGGAAGGGCAGGCTGTGCCCTTCCAAATGATGCCTGGGTTAACCCCTGTGCGCCGCCGATCGGGAGGGAGAGAGGTCCGAAGGACCTCCCCCCCCTCCCTTTCAGGCGCCTCCTCCGCACATGCGGGGGGGCGCCTGAATTAGGTGTCATCGCGCCCCCGCGATGACACCTAATAATGGCGGCTGCTGGTCCGGATGCCGGGCTGACATCCAGGATGTCAGCCCGCACCGGAGGGGCCAGCGATCGGCCGGAACCCGGCGAACGCTGACCCCAATGTGAGGACGCGCTCAGCGCGTCCTCAGCACACCAGCGGTAATGCTGAGGACGCGCTGAGCGCGTCCTTAGCATTGAAGTGGTTAAGACATTCCTATTTAGGGAAACCTACAACACGACTCACTAATTCACCTCACTGCCCCAACCAGTCCATCCCTCACACCTTGCAGCCCATCACTCTCACCTTGCAGTCCATCACTCTCACCTTGCAGTCCATCACTCTCACATTGCAGGCCATCACTCACACCTTGCAGTCCATCACTCCCATCTTGCAGTCCTCTCCCCTTGTTTCCTCCACCAACCCACAGATGGCGAGTCAGCTAAACAAGGAACCAACAGATTTTTCCTCTGCACAGAAGAAAAAAGGAGAGAGAGAAAGTAAATTGTAAAGTTTGTCTCCTGCGTTGAGGAAATTTCTGCTTGATAAAAGAACGATTTTGCTCGTTTTGTGTAAGAACGAAGTGATTTTCTGGTGTAGTTTTTGGTGGATCTGAGCTGATTGTACAGAGACTGTATGGTGAGATTGTGACATGTGTGCTGACCTGTACAGGATATCGTTTTCATTGTAACTTCTATTTGTGTAACTTTTATGTTTGTAAGAGGTGATTTTGGTTTGTAGAGGCAGAATTTTGTTTTAATGTTTGTACAGGAGAAACGGCATTTAGAGGATTTTTTATACTGTTATCCTGTAAATCAGAGGAGGTTTTTACTCTGGTTTTGGGGGTGGGGCACAGGGAATAGAGAAACTGTTTTGTTTAATTTGGTTTCTATTTGCTGGATTTTGGAGACACCATCTTGGTGTTCCTTTGTGTGAAAAACCATGCGGCTTGGCAGCCATCTTACCTTTGTGTGAAAGACCATGCGGCTTGGCAGCCATCTTACCTTTGTGTGAAAAAATGTGCTTTGGCAGCCATCTTGGTTAGTTTGGTGCTGCAGGATTTTTTAACAAGGAATTCAGTTTTAGATGGAGCTGATTCACTTTTAGTTTTGGTGTCTATGGAAAGCGATTAGTTTGTTTTTGCCTCAAATGTTAGTTTTTGTCCTGAAGTTATTTTTGTCTTTTTTGTAACTTTTCTATGTACAGCTTGATTTTGTTTTGAGTGTTCGGTTATGTTATAGCCCAGTGACCAGCCTGATAGGGGAATCATTGTGTGATGGTTAATGATTCTGCTTAATGTTTGTATATCTGTGGCTGTTACACTGAATTGTAGAATTGTTTGGTATAGTTAATACGGGTACTACAGTGTAGGAGGGTGGTGCTTTGTAGTTCTGTGCCAATAGTATTGGGTCAACTCATAGAGATTGATAGCAGTGTCTTTTTCGTAGTAACCATTGTAGTGTTTGTATTCCTGTACAATGGAAAGCATTTTTAAGGAAGTCGCTAAGGTACAACACACGGCGGGCATTGATCAAGCTATGCAGGGATCTATTGATCCTTGGTGGGAGGCCAAGAATTGTGTAGCAAACCTGATAGGTAACGGAAAGTTCGCAAACGGAAAGCAAAGTATGCTCTGATTTTTGCTGCTGGTTGGATAGCTGATAAATTTCAGAAGTCTTGTAGGCTGAAGCTGAGTTTGGAAGGAGAGATGGAAGATTTAAAAGTAGAAATGGATAGATTGAGAGTTCTTGTTGTCCAGCAGGCAGCTGAAACTAGCACAGAGTATGAATGTACTGTGAGGTCTAATACTGAGCTGTGCAAGGAGGATGAATGTTTGTCTGAAAGCTTCGACGCATACACAGGAGGCTGTAAGGGAATTGTCTGTTCCCTGCAGCAGGACAGAAGCGGAACATTGTGCGGTAACTATGGAGAAGTCTGAGGACTTTGGGTCAGATACTGAAACCGACTCAGGGATGGAGATGGACAATTTGTCTGACCCTGGAGTTGGAAAGGTTAATGCATTGGCGGAGGATACCTCAGGTGAGTCTGTGGTAAAAGGACTCCATTCAGATAGTGGTGTGGGATCTAGTCATGCTAGGATGGTTAGTGTTGGGCAGCAAGGCCGATCACCATGTGCCCAGAGAAGGTTTCGTGCAGGGAGACAAGCTATTCGTTGCTTTGCATACAGGGGATTTTCACATATTGCCAGGTATTGTGTGGTAACTAATGGCAACAGACACAGAGATTCTAAGTATCCCAGAACTACAGATAGAAGTAAAGCGGTTTATTCAGCAAGTTGGGGTAATGGTCCCAGACATGTATCTTTGCAAAGGCATAGAAGCCAGGGACAGCCAAGGTCATGGATCCAGGAAACAGATTTAAAATCCCAATATGAACGGCTGAAATGTGAAAATGTGAAGCTTAGAGAGGAAAGAGATCGCCTCTGGGAATTCAGCAGAGTTCCTAATTTTGGGTTGCAGAAAAGGGGAAATAAAGAAATGTTATTGAGGTCTTTCTAAACTATTTTACTGTTTGTATTTTTGCAGGAAAAAAAAGAAAAAATGGAAATTTAAACTTAATTCAAATGTGACTTTTTCCTTTCGCTGGAAACCTGTTTGGAGACTTTATTGTAATGTTAAATCCTGTTTCTATGGTAATATAAAGGTGGCTGGGGACTGGACTGTTTCAGGCATTGATGTGTTAATTCAGTCCTATACAATTGTTTGTTCTAAGGGTTTTTTGTTTTGCTCTTGGTGTTTGCATTGAGTTTTGGTTTTAAGTTAAAAGTTACTTTTTATTGAATCTCAATGTATATAGCAAGACTTCCTGTAACTGAAGTTTTGGTAGAGAATGTACTTCAGTTGTCTTTTTTATGTTATTGTTTTGAGTTTCAGAACTTTGCTGCGTTTTGCATAGCATCGCATTACGGTTGGTTTTGCGGTAGAAAAAGAAAGGATTTGGTTTTAAAACTTTCTTTTTATATTTACTACATCAAAGTGGATTGTGCAAGCGAGAATAACACGCTTTTATTGGTTTAGAGTTGCTTTGCGCAGCAAGTAGGTCATTTCGGTTTTAAGTTCAGACTGTTAGGTTTTTTGAGAAGTTTTTTATTTGGGGACAGTGATTCATGTGTTGTAATGAGACATCATACAACTAGGAAATAGACAGCAGAAGGCTATCCCCCTTTAACAAATGTATACTGAGAGAAGCCACATTGTTCTGTAGAGAAAGAGGATAGTCATTGTGCTGTGCGGTTTAGTCTGGCGACGCAGTGTATGGGCGTACAGCGTATACGTTTGTGTATGCATACACTGTGAGGGGTAGAGACATAATTCAAGGGGGGTAATCTGTGGTTGTTGACTAATCGTTTGGGGCATAGTTCTGTACCAGACCTGTTGGGACAACAAGCCATAGAGTTACACGTTGCCTCGGTTAGGGTCTCTAGTTGGGGGACTATAGTGGATATAGTCTGACAATCCACCATAAAAGATGGACAACAGGCGGTGCTCTCCTAAATTGGTGCAAGGGTTTCCCTGGACGTAGGGGTAAGACGATAAGCCGATTCGAATCACCATGGGCAATGTGCCGTCCATGCAAGGGACGGAAAGCGAGGCTTCCCACAGTCAGACGGCTGCGCAGCACACGAAAATCCTAGGTTTGGGGCGAAGGTCATGAAACCCCTTTGAAGAATGGCATAGATGGTCCAAGGGTACTGCTTGGGGTATCCCTCTGGAGGGGACATTTGACGCCTGGAGATGGGAGAAATTCATAACTGAGTTTAAACCCAGACTCTGGACGGCAAAGACCTTAGATGTAGCTCAGATGTAGCTTCAGAAGTCTTTTAAGGTAAACTGACAGGGTATACAGAATGCGGTTTCAATCCGGAAGAACCGCATTATGTACACCTGGCCAGAGGGGATAGCCGCGATTGGTAATCCAATGATGGAAGCGGAAGAGGCTCTTTCTGGGCTAACTCTGCTAAGGCAGGCTGGATCGACTAACACGGGATCTGTTGTAGTTTCCTCTGATGTTTCTGTTATCACCAATTTAACTAACTTTGCTCTCTCCAGTTTTTTTGTGTTTTTACATTCCAAGGTTAACACCTAACATGGACACGTCTTCATCAGGGATCGGTGACTAGTCCCTCAGAATACAGTTGCAAGCTGAAGATCGTGTTAGATTAGTGGGCCCCAATCGATCCAGGGGTGGTATGTGGATGACTTGGTACTTTGATGTCCCACACGGGAGGTTTGTTATCGGCATACTGTATCATTTCTTAACCATCTGGTGCCCACAGGTAATAAGGCTAACAAGGAGAAAGTACAGTTTTGCAAGGAAATGGTTATCTTTTTAGGACATTGTATCTCTCAGGGTACCCGACATTAATCACCCAGAGAGTAAAGACATTAAGTGGCTCTAACACCCACTAAACTGACTCTAAGATGATGCACCATTTTGAACCCAGCATCTCTTCTTCCTGTTATGAAGGAGGAAGAGAAGGGGGGAGATAATGGTGTGAAAAACGTAAATTTTCCAACTTTTACTAACCATTCTAACCTCTCAACCTCTCAATTTTCCAACCTAGTAGGCAAACATTTTGAGGACCATCATGATTGCTTTTCCTTGATGAGCTCCAAAAAAGTCCACCAGGTCCGGGAGTCTCTCCCAGACCCAAACTCAATAACCAGCATTCATTCTAGTCAAACAGGTGATTGGATCATGCTAAAGAAACATCCGAGGACGGGACTAGAGGCGAGATATCGTGGGCCATTCCAGGTGCTGCTGACGACGCCAACCTCCCTGAAGTTCGAGGGACAAGACAACTGGATCCACGCCGGTCACTGCAAGAAGTTTCTCAACTACGTCAAAGAGTGAAGAGTATCATTTTCTTTATTTGTTTAGTTTCGGTTTTAGCGAGGGAAATGTACCTAAGACTAGCAAGGGCCACAAGGAGACATTTGTAATAGTAACTGTGGCTCCTGTCATTCGCTTGTTTAAATTCTTGTGCGGTGTTGTAGTGAGGGATATCACCAAGAAACAACGACAGTAGAGCGTCCAAAGGGGGGGGATTTACAAGGGTCAGGTCCACACTGATGGGAGCAGGGCAGAAGCGGAGCTATAGCTAGTGAGGGTTGGAATCTTTTTAAAAGCTTTGGGAAGCTTCGGGATTTCTTGTTTTCCATTGGATCCTGGCTAAAGGTAATGGGAGTATAAATACTTATGGTGTTTCTGTCTCTATTCGTTCTATATGCCAGAGTGAGATGTTCCTGATGTCTAATCGACCGAGTTACCGAAGCCCGAACAGATGAGACGCCCAGAGGACCAACCCATGGACCGGATACAGAGGATTTCAGACCGACCAAGTTACCGGAGTCTGAACAGATGAGACGCTCAGAAGACCAACCCATTGACCGGATACAGAGGATTTCAGATCGACCAACGATCGGCGCAACCCACCACCTCATGTCCTCCCTCTGAGTCACCTCCCCTAAAGCAGATTCTACGTGTCAAGTTCTACGTGTCAAGTTCTACGTGTCAAGATTTGTTTTAAGATTTGCCCAAAAAATCGGTGTGTCAAGATTTGGTTTTAGATTTGCTATCCACGTGTCAAGATTTGTTTTTGCTTTATGATCCACGTGTCAAGATTTGTTTTAACACTTGCTTTAAGATTCGGCGTGTCAAGATGGACTGTCTGTTGTTTTCTATCATGTGTTTGGCTTTTTGCATTCAGAACTTTACAAGAGGAACTGTTTCTTTCCATGGAAGATCGAGATTCATCGAGGGACACTGGGGAGCAAATGACAAAGAGGAGGGACTGTTGTGGAAATTTTATTATGTGGACATTATACTCTAGGATGTGTGTGTTTTTAGAAGTTGTCATCTGTCTCCCTGTGTTGGATTTGAATGTGGTTTTAAATCCAAGCCAGCGGCAGACATTATACTCTAGGGATGAGGTGTGTACAGGGGGCCGGTCCGTCATTCTAGTCCACACCTCTGTCCTTTTGATATGTAAATGTATTTACTGGACAAACTTGTTTTCTGTTGTATAGTCAGTGGCCACTGGGCATTGTCCTATTGTGTAATAAATGAAACTGACCAGAAGCCAGGGGCTCTCTTGGCTCACTGAGCTCACTTGGGATTTGGGACTTGGCTCTCGTGGTCAGATGAACTCCAGCTAGAAACAACGTGTGTGTGTGTGCCTTTTTCTGGGTGAGGATGCACTCTGGGTCTCTTTACTGCGGGCGTTCAGGTACGTATGGCAGGGATAGCGCAGAGCTGCTTGTAAGTACAGCGGATCAAACTACATTAGGGAATTGATAGTAGATTAATTTCTAAAACAATAGTGAGTTCCCACGGGAATAGGGCCCTCGTTTCCTCCTGTACTGGTTTATTAAATGTTGATCAGTCTCAATGTATTGCGACCCTGTCTATATTGTGCCCATTGTTCAGTGCTGCGGAATATGCTGCCTCTATATAAATAAAGTTTAACCCCTTAAGGACCCAGGACGTACCATGTACGTCATTGCAGCGGGTCTCTTTTAGACCCGCTGACGTACATGGTACGTCCTGCGGTTTTTTGAGCGCTGGAAGCGATCGGATCGCTTCCAGCAGCTCAAACGCCATTGCAGGATGCCTGGGAGTCCAGGCATCCGTGCAATGGCGGTGAGAAGTGCCGGGGCACCTTGTGATCGCTCCCCGGGAGCGATCAACATCCGGTTTCACCGGAGAGGTGCCCGGCACTTCTAGAGAGTGCTGGAAGCGATCGGATCGCTTCCAGCTGCTCTGTGTATATTGCAGGGATGCCTCGACATCGAGGCATCCTTGAAATATGCTTACCTGCCGCCGGTCCGCTAAGTGATCGCTCCCCCTGAGTGATCACTTCCGGTAGCGGCAGGAAGTACTGAGTGCCACGAGGTATCGTGGCACTCAGTACAAAAACGATCACATGAGTGATCAGGTGCTCTGCTGGGTGCCTCGAGGGATCAAGGCACCCAGCAGAGTAAAAAAAAGTGTAAAAAAAGTAAAAAAAAGTAAAATAAAAATCAATAAAAATGAATAAAATAAAATAAACTGACAGCCAAGATGGCGCTGCCCTTCTAAGGGCAAGGTCATCTTGGGGCTGAGTGGGATGTTCCTAGCCTGCCTCATCAGAGAGGCAGGCTAGCAACATCCAATCAGAAGTAAAAAAAAATCAAAATAAAATTTCTAATTTGTCAGGTCAGGTCAATATTTTGTAAATATTGGCTCTGACCTCTGTGATTCTCCCTCCCTCTCCTCACTTGTGTTTTGGTGAGCGAGAGAGAGAGATCAGATTTGACAGGTTAGAGATTTTAGTGAGATTAGAAAAATTGAGGCAGATTTAGAGAGATTTTAGTGAGATTAGAAAAATTTAGGCAGATTTAGAGAGATTTTAGGGAGATTTAGAAGAATTGAGGCAGGTTTAGAGTGATTTAGAGAGATTTAGGTGTTTATTTGTATTTTCTTGTGAAACCCAACGGTTCTTCTAAGAACCAACAATCCGCTTATTATATATAATAATTATAAAATTTTATAATCTATTATATATAATGTCTGAGAGGGTGTACAGCGCCGAGGAGGCATATGCCATCCTGGCATCAGAATCTGAGGCATCTGCGTCAGACTCCGACCCTGATTTTGACCCCGCCAACTGCTCAGAGACGTCGCTAGACACATCATCTACGCTGGCTGATGTATCTAGTGATGTTTCTGATGCAGATCCTGGGTCACCACCTGCCAGCAGGAGACGCACAGCTCCAGCTGAGGAGTGGGTAGTGCCTCATCGCCAGAGGCCAGATATCCCTCCTTTCACGGCAAATCCTGGCATCAATATTGATGTTGCAGGATTTACCGCCACACAGTTTTTGCAGGTGTTTATGGGGGATGATTTGTTGGGCCACATCGTGGCCCAATCAAATCTGTATGCCCATCAGCATTGTGCTGCAAAGCCAGACTCCTACTTGGCAAGGCAGCAATGGACCCCGCTAGATGTGCCAGAATTTCTGAAATTCTGGGCACTTACTATGCTGATGGGCATCATAAAGAAGCCCTCAATTCGCTCCTACTGGAGCAGTAGCCCCATCTGCTCTACCCCCATTTACCCCCAATCAATGTCACGTAGAAGGTATGAAAACATTTTGCGTTTCATGCACTTCAGTGACAACAGCCTGTGCCCTCCTAGAGAGCATCCCCAGTTTGACAGGCTGTATAAAATCCGCCCCCTGATTGCCCACTTCGCCGCCAGGTTTGCAGAGGCTTATACACCTGGAAGGAATATCTGCGTGGATGAATCCCTAATGAAATACAAGGGAAGGCTGGGATTCAAGCAGTATATTCCTTCCAAACGCTCCAGGTATGGAGTGAAGGTGTATAAGCTCTGTGACAGCGAGAGTGGGTATACTCAGGCTTTCCAGGTGTACGAGGGAAAGGATAGTAGCCTTGACCCTCCAGGTTGCCCAGAACACATGGGAACCAGTGGCAAGATTGTGTGGGACCTACTTTTTCCCCTGATGAACAAAGGGTACCACTTGTATGTTGATAATTTTTATACGAGTGTCCCTTTGTTTAAGCTGCTGTATTGTTTTGATACAGCAGCATGCGGTACTGTTTGCAAGAACCGCGTAGGTTTCCCAGCACAGCTTGTCCGCACCCGGTTAAAAAGGGGGGAGACCTCAGCTCTGCGCCAAGAGGAGCTGTTGGCGGTCAAGTACAGAGACAAGAAGGATGTATACCTTCTATCCACCATCCACACTGAGAGGTCTGTGGAGGTCTCTGTACGTGGCAGAGCTGAGCGCATCAGGAAGCCAGTGTGCATCAAAGCCTATAACCGGCATATGGGTAGGGTTGATCTGGCAGATCAGCTGCTCCAGCCCTACCAGATTATGCGGAAGTCAAGGGCCTGGTACAAAAAGGTTGCAATTTACCTGATGCAAATTGCAACCCACAATGCCTTTTTGCTCTGCAAAAAGGCAAACCCCGGAGTGACGCTGTCCTTTTTACAGTTTCAGCTCCAGGTCATTTCGGGGTTTTTGTACCAGGATGCACCTGCTCCCCGGGCGGTGATGGGGGACAGAGTTGGGGCTACGCATTTTATTTATAAAATCCCCCCTACTAAGGGCAAACAGAAACCCCAAAAAAGGTGCAGGGTGTGTTTCAAGAGGGGGCAGAGGAGAGACACAATCTTTTACTGCCCAGAATGCCCTGGACAACCCGGTCAGTGTCTTGGGGACTGTTTCAAGATATATCACACTGTGCGTGATCTGTGATTTTTTTTTTCCCTTTCTATTTTTTCTCACACTCCAGTTAGTTAGTTCAGTTTAGTTTTTTTTTCTTTTACTGCACCAGACTTTTACATTTTATTCGTACATTTTTATGTTCTACAATTGGTGCTGTATTTTGCCAAAATCTTTGCACACCTATGCATGGGGGCATGGGTGTACTCAGGAGACCTTGCAGAAAACAACCTGGAGAGTTTTCATGCAGTAACAAACAACAGTGTCTCCTAAATCACAGTCCAAATCTAATGTGGGCGTAAAAATCTGAAAATTGAAAAATTACACCACACACCTTCTCAAATGTTTTGGGCTAAAACCGTTGCATCCATGGCATCAAAGCACTCCATATGCAATACCTTGGGGTGTGAACATAACAAATATAAACAATTTTCTGGCAATAATTCAAACTGGGGTATGCGGTAGACCCAAAACCAAAGATAGGCCTAGCTGAAGAAATAATCTCAATTTCAACTCCAATGACAAAGTCATAAAAATTGTATTTGAACCTTCCCAAAATCCTGGCAAACCTATGCGTGGGGGGCATGGGTGTACTCAGGAGACCTTGCAGAAAACAACCTGGAGAGTTTTCATGCAGTAACAAACAACAGTGTCTCCTAAATCACAGTCCAAAACTACTGTGGGCGTAAAAATCTGAAAATTGAAAAATTACCGCCACACACCTTCTCAAATGTTTTGGCTAAAACCGTTGCATCCATGGCATCAAAGCACTCCATATGCTATACCTTGGGGTGTCAACATACAAAAATATAAACAATTTTCTGGCAATAATTCAAACTGGGGTATGCGGTAGACCCAAAACCAAAGATAGGCCTAGCTGAAGAAATAATCTCAATTTCAACTCCAATGACAAAGTCATAAAAATTGTATTTGAACCTTCCCAAAATCCTGGTAAACCTATGCATGGGGGGCATGGGTGTACTCAGCAGACCTTGCATAAAACAACCTGGAGAGTTTTCATGCACTAACAAACAACAGTGTCTCCTAAATCACAGTCCAAATCTAATGTGGGTGTAAAAATCTGAAAATTGAAAAATTACACCACACACCTTCTCAAATGTTTTGGGCTAAAACCGTTGCATCCATGGCATCAAATCACTCCATATGCAATACCTTGGGGTGTCAACATAACAAATATAAACAATTTTCTGGCAATAATTCAAACTGGGGTATGCGGTAGACCCAAAACCAAAGATAGGCCTAGCTGAAGAAATAATCTCAATTTCAACTCCAATGACAAAGTCATAAAAATTGTATTTGAACCTTCCCAAAATCCTGGCAAACCTATGCATGGGGGGCATGGGTGTACTCAGGAGACCTTGCAGAAAACAACCTGGAGAGTTTTCATGCAGTAACAAACAACAGTGTCTCCTAAATCACAGTCCAAATCTAATGTGGGCGTAAAAATCTGAAAATTGAAAAATTACACCACACACTTCTCAAATGTTTTGGGCTAAAACCGTTGCATCCATGGCATCAAAGCACTCCATATGCAATACCTTGGGGTGTCAACATAACAAATATAAACAATTTTCTGGCAATAATTGAAACTGGGGTATGCGGTAGACCCAAAACAAAGATAGGCCTAGCTGAAGAAATAATCTCAATTTCAACTCCAATGAAAAGTCATAAAAATTGTATTTGAACCTTCCCAAAATCCTGGCAAACCTATGCATGGGGGGCATGGGTGTACTCAGGAGATCTTGCAGAAAACCTGGAGAGTTTTCATGCAGTAACAAACAACAGTGTCTCCTAAATCACAGTCCAAAACTGATGTGGGTGTGAAAATGAAAAATGACCACCAAACAGTATCCAATTTGTTTGGAGCAAACGGTTGCATCCATAGCATAAAAACACTCCATTTACAATACTTTGGGGTGTTAGCTTACCAAATATATGCACGTTCATAAAACTGGGGTATGTAAAAAGTACAATGTGTGTGAAAAAATAACACAAAAAGTGACTACCTGAAGGTTTGACATAGAGCTAGTGCATGGAAAGTGTTAAAATACAACTCTTTGAAGCACCCTAGGGTGTGCCCTTTCTAAAAAATATATGGTTTGATGGGGGTAAATTACTTTGGCCGGCTTCAAAAATGTCCCAAATAGGACATGGGTGCATGATGACGAAATGTGAAAATTCCAAGTTGGAAAACTGAAATGCGCACCCCCCAAATAAGGCCTATTAGCCCCCAAATGACCAGACATACCTATATATGGGTGGTATCAATTTACTCAGAAGATGTTGCTGAACATATTTTGGGGTGTTTTTTGGCAGTAACCCATAACTGGATTTGACAATTCACGCCTAAAGTACAATGTGTGTGAAAAAATAACACAAAAAGTGACTACCTGAAGGTTTGACATAGAGCTAGTGCATGGAAAGTGTTAAAATACAACTATTTGAAGCACCCTAGGGTGTGCCCTTTCTAAAAATATATGGTTTGATGGGGGTAAATTACTTTGGCCGGCTTCAAAAATGTCCCAAATAGGACATGGGTGCATGATGACGAAATGTGAAAATTCCAAGTTGGAAAACTGAAATGCGCACCCCCCAAATAAGGCCTATTAGCCCCCAAATGACCAGACATACCTATACATGGGTGGTATAAATTTACTCAGAAGATGTTGCTGAACATATTTTGGGGTGTTTTTTGGCAGTAACCCATAACTGGATTTGACAATTCACGCCTAAAGTACAATGTGTGTGAAAAAATAACACAAAAAGTGACTACCTGAAAGTTTGACATAGAGCTAGTGCATGGAAAGTGTTAAAATACAACTCTTTGAAGCACCCTAGGGTGTGCCCTTTCTAAAAATATATGGTTTGATGGGGTAAATTACTTTGGCCGGCTTCAAAAATGTCCCAAATAGGACATGGGTGCATGATGACGAAATGTGAAAATTCCAAGTTGGAAAACTGAAATGCGCACCCCCCAAATAAGGCCTATTAGCCCCCAAATGACCCGACATACCTATACATGGGTGGTATCAATTTACTCAGAAGATGTTGCTGAACATAGTTTGGGGTGTTTTTTGGCAGTAACCCATAACTGGATTTGACAATTCACGCGCTAAAGTACAATGTGTGTGAAAAATAAAACACAAAAAGTGACTACCTGAAAGTTTGACATAGAGCTAGTGCATGGAAAGTGTTAAAATACAACTCTTTGAAGCACCCTAGGGTGTGCCCTTTCTAAAAATATATGGTTTGATGGGGGTAAATTACTTTGGCCGGCTTCAAAAATGTCCCAAATAGGACATGGGTGCATGATGACGAAATGTGAAAATTCCAAGTTGGAAAACTGAAATGCGCACCCCCCAAATAAGGCCTATTAGCCCCCAATGACCTGACATACCTATACATGGGTGGTATCAATTTACTCAGAAGATGTTGCTGAACATATTTTGGGGTGTTTTTTGGCAGTAACCCTTAACTGGATTTGACAATTCACGCCTAAAGTACAATGTGTGTGAAAAAATAACACAAAAAGTGACTACCTGAAAGTTTGACATAGAGCTAGTGCATGGAAAGTGTTAAAATACAACTCTTTGAAGCACCCTAGGGTGTGCCCTTTCTAAAAATATATGGTTTGATGGGGGTAAATTACTTTGACCGGCTTCAAAAATGTCCCAAATAGGACATGGGTGCATGATGACGAAATGTGAAAATTCCAAGTTGGAAAACTGAAATGCGCACCCCCCAAAAAGGCCTATTAGCCCCCAAATGACCCGACATACCTATACATGGGTGGTATCAATTTACTCAGAAGATGTTGCTGAACATATTTTGGGGTGCTTTTTGGCAGTAAACCTTAAAGTTCACAGTACATTGTTAGAGATTATTGACTTCTTTAATAGGTAAGGGATATATTAATTATGACGTATATTTTTCTTATTGTAGATATATATAGATATATATATATATTATTGACAGTGCCTCCAATACCAGTGGTATAAATTGGTATTTAACCCCTAAAATAGGGATTAATAACCAATCAATGAATATACATCTTAACAAATATATGGCGCGTTATCCCGAGTTCTTTTGATGCTATCTAGATATTTTTAACACAATAAAATCAATAAAGATGATATGAGACTGCGTAACGGTAAAACAATTCAAACCAAAATTTATTTACACGTCAAGTTTCATACAATCATATGTTATCAACGGATTAGCAAGATACAATTTACAAGTGATTATAGATCGTGATTAGTAGCGATACTGTGACACGCAATAATCTAATGGACAGATATTTTAGGTTTATAGACCGCACCACAGATATACACGCCTCAGTTCTTAAACACCAGCCTCTATTCTATTCACTTAAACCTTTCCCATTATAAACCAATCCTCCACCTGGCTAAGATAAACACTCAGTTACTGGGCATCACCTGCAGCACAATTTATTATTGTGGGGGCCTATTCACTAAATGCAACTTCCTTCAGGGAGATACATAACACATTCGATAGGGACACTATCTCTTCCACAGATCAATCACAGCACTTCATTCGATATACGTTAACCCAACGCTTCTTAATGACTACAGTGCATGCATTCATTCGAAAGGGCTGCAAGATGAATATGGAAGGAGTTATGCTAGGTTACGAATGGGGCGGACAGTACTTGACATATAAAAGCTATTTCACGTCCCAGCGTATCTCACTATAGGTATATAATTGATATTTTTTAGATGTCCACAAACAGTATTCTCGAATATAAATAATTTCACTAAATTATGGCTCAAGTATGCAGCCGGTAATAGTTTCTCCCTTAGCGCTCCTCTGCAGGGGACTGGAAGGTGGAATTTACTATTCTGATTATTAGGCTCAAACAGCAAAATAATTCATTTATATTCCTTTAGTTTGTGATGGACATCTAAAATCAGGACTATGCAATTATAAAATAGATATCATATTATTCAGGCATACTTTACCATCTGGTTAGTGAAGATAGAGTGGTGGAAGATTAGGGTGTGGTCGGTCTTAAAGGGACGGCCGATGATAATTGCCTTTCTTCCTCCAAGCGTCCCTCAGGTCTCTCCCCAAGCTTTTCTCAGTGTGTCTCTTCTGCTCTGGAGTGTCCCCTCTATATAGTGGTCTTCCGCCCAGTTTTAGATCTAGCCCATCACTATGTGGCCTCATTTGATTGGAGGATATATATATTCATCAACTCCAGGGGTCTGTCCAGGTGTTATATTACCTGGCCAGCAGATGGCGCTCTCAGATCATCCATCAACCTTCTGCAGGAATTAATTTATGTGTTTGGCCAATCTTTTACTGCTTTGGGGTCTTTTATTCCTATATCCCGGGACTCCATAGATTTTATTAACAAATCAAATTTATTTCTATTGTGGCATCACCAGCATACTTCGCCACGGCGTGTGTGCATCTCATCCCCCTTTACTTATATCCACAGGGATGTGTATGTGAGGGGACATACATTCATTCATTCGTGGTATCGTTTTTAACATTCACACTATACCCGACTTAATCGGCTTCATGCGGGTTAGTACACCAGACATTTGTAATAATCAACTGAATGTGGTAGGCCTCTGTTTTTATAAGACGCAAGGTTATCTATTCTAACTGACCACATAAATGAAATATTCAAATACCATATAGTGTTAGATCATATCGACGACTAGCATAGCATTACAAGCTGGTTTACCCAAGCCATTTAACCTTCTTTGGTTTTTTTTTCTTTTATTGGGCAACCCATTGTTCCATGTTTACGTGGCTTTCAGAGTTTCGATCTGACGAAATAAACACAATACTGAGATTTCTATCTTAGTTGTCCTTGTGTTCCTTACTTTTAAACCATTTGATCTAACATCTGTTTGTTTCTCACAACCAGAATTAATTAAGGACAATGGATGTTTGCTGATAGATAACGAGTCTTGCTTGTTACATTGTCTTTAGAACGCATATTCTTGTTATATATTAACGACGCAGACAAGTTGTTTGTGTGACGCAATTCCTGGCCACAAATTTAAACATTCCTACGTTATAGAAATTTCATATCTGAAAAGGTCTGACAACATGTATTCTTAAATTGCGTTAAAAAAAAAAAAATCACCAAAACTTTTTTTTTTCTCAAACTTTGGCATAGATTTGTGGTAAAATGGTTTGCATGGAAAGAGTCAAAATACCTCAAGTTTAATACCTTGATTTGTGTACTTTAAAAAAATATGTATATGTGGAGGGTTATTCAGCAATTAGTGACAGATATCAGTGTTACAATGTCACTAGCACTAGTTTTGAAAATAAACTCTTTGGAAATGGCAACGTGCTACTTGCACTTATTGTTGCATAAAATAAGGAAAAAAGCGAGGAATATGTAAACATTGGGTATTGCTAAAACTCAGAACTAAATTTAGAAACTACTAAGAAATTAAATTTTTTTGACGGTTGTTGATACATAAGAAATTTTTGGGGGTCAAAGTTCGAAAAAGTGGTGTTTTTTCATTTTTTTTGTCATATTTCACGATGTTTTTTTATAGTAAATTATATGAAATGATGAAAAAAATGGTATTTTATAAAGTCCATTTAATGACGAGAAAAACAGTGTAAAATATGTGTAGGTTGCATAAACGAGTAAGAGGAAAATTTGTCCTAAACACTAACAGCGCAGAAACGTAAAAACAGCAGCGGTCACTAAAGGACGGATTTGTGTAAAACCGCCCGGTCACTAAGGGGTTAATAATAATAATAGCGTGGGTCTTAGCGCAGGTCTTAGTGCAACCTTAGCATTTCCCTATGTGCACTAAACCATCTTGTCCACGGACTACCACAGACAAGACAATCACTTAGTTTGCCGTCAGGCACTAACTTTTAGGGACTCGCGCTAACTTTTTTCTCTAGTGGTGGTGTTTTAGCTCACACTAGGGGATAGGGCCCTGAGTGTGAATCTGGGCTCAAGTCGAGGAGGAATTCATTGGAACGAGGTTCTTCCACTATTTTTGGACCTAAGGGAGCTAGGCAAACTAAGTTCTTATTGGTCCCACACACTGTAAATCTTGTATTCTGTGTCTAATCATATATAACCCAAATTCTTAGTAAATTAGTCGCTCAAAACCAAAAAAGCGAACTGCTGGTCCTCGGCGACTTTAATGTTGATTGGCTGAATCCTAAAAACAATAAACACTGCTCACTGTTTAAGGCTTTGCAGCTAACACAATTAATCTCCTACCCCACTCACATTAATATGAAAGCCCTAACCACACCTTGCTGGACTGGATTCTCTCCTCATGTCCTGATCGAATACAGGAGGCAGGCGTTCTCGCTAACAGTTTCAGTGATCACTGCCTAGTGTACTGTGTGCGCAAAATAAGGGCCATAAAATGTCCACCAAAGGTAATAATCACCAGGTCTTTCAAGAAATTTAATCTTGAATCCTTCCTAAATGATCTCAAACAGCTCCCATGGTACAGACTAAACCTAATCCCAGACCTGGACTGTGCAATTGAATACATTTCAAGCCGAGCTCCTGAAAGTCTGGAACACCCATACCCCACTGCGCAAGAGTGCGAGTTAAAGGGGCCCATCTCCCCTGGGTTACAGCTGACCTCACGCATATGTAGCCAGCTTAGAGACTCCCTGTGGTCAAAGTTCAAGAGTACTGGATTCATGAACGATCACTGTGAATACCGAAAATCCGGAATGAATGCACAAAAGAAACAAAAATGGCTAAAGCCCAATACTTCAATGAAAATTTAAACAATAACATATCAAACCCAGAAATTTTTGGAAAATCATAAGTAACATACAAGCACCCCCCAGCCACTCCCAACCAGCTGCTTTAAAAGTAAACATCCAAACTGTAAAACACCCCCTAGATGTAGCAAATGCTTTTAATAATTATTTTGTTGGATGCGCCACCACCCTGATTGCTAAGCTAGGAAATGACACGCAATCAGAAAGGCCGCACGCAGGTCAGGACCCACCAACAGTGCAAAGACCCCGTAACGCAGAGAAATCAGTTTTAGGCCAGTGCCTATCAGTGCCATCACTAAACTTCTCCGTAACCAAAAAATGAAATACCAGTCTGGACCTGATCAAATCCCAGCAATGCTGCTGAAAATCAGTGCACCAGCAATTGCAAAACCTGTCGCAACCCTGATTAATGAATCACTGGTGACTGGATACATACCCAAACTCTGGAAGACTGCAAGGGTGGTACCTATCCATAAAAGTGGAGACAATACTTTGGTATCCAACTACCGCCCAATATCACTGCTCCCTGTAATGTCAAAAAATCGGGAAAAATGTGTCTACACTCAATTACGTGATTATTATCAGTATCAGAACTATTTAACCCCAGATCAATCAGGCTTTCGTCCAAACCATTCAACTACAACTGCCTTTTAAAAGTTTGTAATGATATCCAAGCTCGCATGGAACAAGGAAATATAACTGGAGCCATCTTCCTTGATTTTGCCAAGGCTTTTGACACAGTAGACCATGGCATCCTATTACAAAAACTTAAGAACTCTGGTATTGGTGATAGTACATTAACCTGGTTCCAATCATATGTGTCTGATAGGTCTCAATTTGTGTCCATTTCTGACAGCACTTCCCTCCCCTCCCAGTCACGTGCGGTGTAACCCAAGGCTCGATACTTGGCCCCTGCTATTCACAATATTCATAAACGATCTGCCAATGTCTGCAAAGCTTCTACTGTACACATGTACGCAGACGACACTGTAATCTATACCAGCAAACCAATTCTCCCACAGCTGGAGGCCGTGCTGCAAGAACAATTCACAGGGGTAGAAAAGTGGATAGCAAATAACAAACTTTTTCTAAATACTGACAAAACTGTTACAATGCTCTTTGGAACCAAACCTAAACTACACAAATTGCAAACACCCCATCTATGTGTTGGGACAAAATCAAATGGCACGCTGACCACAGTCACTCTCTCAAATACCTAGGTATGTGGTTAGACCCAAATCTATCTTTGGCCCCACATCGAAAAACTCTCATCTAAACTCTACCCCAAACTAGGTGCCCTGTACAGAAACAAATCCTGCCTGAGCCCCGCGGTAAGAAAGCAGATTGTACAACAAATGCTTATGCAGCCATTGAATACGGAGATGTAGTGTATGCAGCAGCCCCACAAACACACCTCCAGAAACTTACTACATTGTATAACTCATTCTGTCGCTTTGTGCTACAATGTAACTACATGACACACCATTGTGACATGTTAAAAGAACTAAACTGGCCATCACTGGACTCTAGACGCACCCTTCACCTTTCCAACCTGGTGTTTAAGAGCTTTTCTGGGAAGCTACAACCCTACCTGAAAATGCTGCTTCCCCCGGCAGTTCCCTCATCCTATAACCTCAGATCCAGGACCAGCACCTTACTTGCAATACCGCAATACAAAAAGAAAATGGCTCGATCCACATTTTCCTACAGAGCACCGCAAATATGGAATAACCTCCCAGACACCGTCAAATCTTTCCCCAGTCTAAAGTCCCTTACGACTTCCCTATTAAAATACCGCAATACGAAATGCACCTGTAAACATGTAACATAATGACTTTATTTCCTCCATATTAATTTTTCTGTTAATCTGTATATTTGGTCTTGTGTTAATATCTTGCATTTTACTATTTTGTATTTCTGTAACCACTCAATGTTCTCGAACCCAGGACATACTTGAAAACGAGAGAAATCTCAATGTATCCTTCCTGGTAAAATCCTTTTATAAATAAAAATAAAAATATTTCCTTGTTAAGTCACAGTAAATCTAATTTTTGTGATAAATTTTGCTAAAATCCACATACATAAATGAATCAGCATGTGTTTTTGTGTTAAGTGTGAGATGATTATTTCTGTTTGGGGGAGAGAAGTCTTGGTGTGTTCCCACACTGCTTTTTATAGGATTTAACCCCTGATGAGAAGTGTTCTACAAAACATGCTGTACATGAAGACTGATGCCCGTCTGTATCTCAGACGCTGACTGAATTGTTTTTATACATTGATACATTACATGAAAATTACATCCTTTGTTATCCCATCATTAAAAGTAACTCGCATGGAAGCCATTATCTGTTTTTTAAGTATGGTGCTGTTTATATACCCGATGCTCTGCACGGAGCATGGGGGGCTAATTAGAATATGGGTAATTAATATATTGTGAGATCTTTGCCAACACAACAACGTTTTTCTATTTATATATTGTGTGTACGTTTGTATGGTGACTGTGCTTGAGTCTCGCCTCATATAACACTGGCCTTTAGAAGTCGATGATGCACCAGTTTCCATATCTCCTGGTGTAGTTTGTGGTT
>RXON01003463.1:0-55591 GCA_009667805.1 Leptobrachium leishanense
CCTACGTCAAGGAATGGATTTATGGATTGGGGAATTATTGCTAAACAGTGACTTGTAATAACAACACATTAATAGACTTCCAAACTAATACTCATTGGGCGGAAAACTCAAGCTCAGGCAAAATAGAAATAACATTCAGCCCTGCTCCCAAAGTTTAAATTCAGAAAGTAATCACGGGAACTCATTTATCTGTGATAAACTGTCATAAAACTAATATAAATAAGTAAATATCTTGGATCATCACCCTATGTCTTCTACTGATCATATTTCCTCTATGTAATTATATGTTTAAATATATGTTACAATGTCAGTCCTTTCACTAGTGGCTTCCTTAATAAATGTATAAAGAAACTGTTACATAACAAGCTATATTATTACTAATCCAAAGCTCTGTCCATAATATGTATATAATTACTATATCATTCCTATCACTAGGGGCTTTCTTAGCTCAGGTATAAAGAAGTCAATGTGACGCAACATATATATATACTACAATGTCTTTCCTATTAAAAGAGCTATTAAAAGAGCTCATCATGTCACATTAACTTTATAACTAAGTTTATTCGTTGACTAAGGAGTCAACGAATAAACTTAGTTATAAAGTTAATGTGACATGATGAGATGAAGAACTGGATTAAACCAAGTCATTTCCTTACTTTTCTGGAGCGTCTCCGTGGAAAACAGCAGAAAATATCGCAAAATTTTGCCATGTTCAGCTAATCAAGAAACTCACTAACGAATTTAAGCAACTCGCAAACTCTGAGCTAGAGGAGCTTGCAGGAGACTTTTATAGCTGGATGATGTCACAAGCAGATCCACACTGTGACATCACAGGGTTCCAGCACTCCAGGTAGGCTAGATGCTTTGCAGTGATGGACTGCAGGACTTACAGTAAACAAGGATTAACCTTTGAGTGTCTGCGCAGATTTGAAATATATGTGCAAGCTGAAAATATAGGAGCATATTACTAGAATTTATATGGAGTTATTCATAAAGCTTTAATCGGGTGAATCCCATAGGTTTCAATGTAAAAAAAAGTCCCTGTTTTTATTAAATATTTATTGAACAAACAGTAGACATGTGCACAGCACAAAATTTCGTTTTGAACTAATGGATTAGTACTAAAATGCAATTTATTTAGTTGCTAAAGAAATTCGTTTTCAGTTCTTTAGTATGAAAACTAATTTCGTTCATCCGAAAACCAGTGGATACAATTACTATTGTTGTGGTGGCTCCTCAGAGGGCTGAGATCGCTGTTGTTACAGTATCTCTCACTCTCAGCACAATGTGGGCCATATTACATAGTTGGTGCTAACTTAACCAGAGCTGTTGTAAACTTCCCAGAGCCATTATAGACTATGGAGGTTTTCAGTTTACAACAGGTTAAGTTAGCACCAACATTGTAATACTGCCCCGTGTCAGGCAAAGCTGTTACAGTAACTGACTGCTGCTCATCACAGCGCTCAGAGTTTCTGTAAAACTAGTAAATAATATTTTTATATGTAAGAGGTTAGAACAATATTATTTCCTTGTTTTACTGAAACTCTGAGCGCTGTTACAGTCAGTTACTGTACAACTGAGCCTGATACATTGTACTGAGATATAATGTAACAAGCAGCCGATCTCAGCGCTCACAGCCACTGGATTTAAAGGGCTAAAAAAAAAAGGCTCCTCTCTGTATAATGTTTAGAAAATCCTCCTGCATTAATTAATACCCCTCTTTGTATAATGTAGATAACATCCTCCTGCATTAATGTCCCTCTCTGTATAGAACATTCTCCTCATTTTATACCTTTCTCTGTATAATGTATATACATCCTCCTGCATTAATACCCCTCTCTGTATAATGTATAGAACATACTCCTGCATTAATTAATGCCACTCTCTGTATAGAACATCCTACTGCATTGGCATGTGGAGGGTGCAGAACTTCGGATGTTGCGATGTTGCGATCTTCATTGCTGGTCTCCTTCACTCATCAATGTAATATCACAAAAAGGACTGAAACTAAAATGTAGTGCATTTTATTTTAGTTTCTTTCGTTTTTTGTACTGAGCAGTTTCGTTTCTCTTGAGTCATACTAAAACTAAATTATCCCAAAATTCGGACTAAATCGTTTTAGTACTAAAACGAATGCACATGTCTAACAAACAGTGACTTTCCCTGTACGGTACAATTTCGTGGCCATTCGACTATTCGAAAAGCTGACAGTTCGCTAAATATTGGCCAACTGCCAGCGACATACGGTGATCTTCAACAGCAGCGAACTCCCCATAGAGAAGCAATGGTTAATCTATTCAGAGAACACCGAACAGCAGAGAAATGTCAGTGAAATGCCCTGATGTTCGGTGGTTTCATTTAACAGGTTTAATCAGGCGAATCCCATAGGTTTGAATGTAAAAAATATCCCCGTTTTTTCTCAATATTTATTAAACTGTTTATTTTAATTTGCAGCAAAATGTCTCTTTATTTATTTATTTTTTATAAGAAATTTTTAGGGATTTGACGAGAAGTTATATTTTCAGACTTTTTTTATTTAAAGAGCATTTTTTCCCCTGTAACTGAACTTTTTATTATTATTCATAGAACCATATATATTAATTCCAGACATTTTTGTGCAGTAGTTTTTTTGCAAACAGATTTTAAAAGTTGCGATTTTTTTTCCTCATTTTTATCCGTTCATCGGCTTTTTCAGAAGTCTGCTCGGCGCTGTGGTCGGCGGGTCTTCATTTTTTTTTCGGATCAATTTGTTGTTTTTTCGTAGTGTTTTTGAATTGGTTCTGCGACTTTTTTTTTGGATTGTTTCGGTGTTTTTCCATATGCGTTTGGTGGTTTTTGGTGGTTTTTCGGATCGATTCACCAAATTTTGCAGCGGTCTTTCTGATGCATTTGGCGGCTTTTCCCTGCACTTCGGGGACCGAGTGGTGAATGTAGAATTCACCAGAGGCTCAGGAGATTGTACTCCCCGAAGTGCGGGGAACGAAAGAGCACCGAAATTCCAGTGGAATTTGAGTGCGCTTTGAATAACCTTGAAATATACAGTATATGCCAGACTTTGTTTTACATTTTCTTTATAAACAAACCAGTTATAAGACATAACCAAAATGAAACAACTGGAAGGAAGATGTTATAGAAACGCATTGTCTAAGTCTCGTGGAGCAAACAATGAAATATATGGGAACACAAATGCTTGATCATAGCAAGGGACCAGGTTCCATTCCATTGGGTCTGACTCCCGTGTCCCACCCGAAGCTCTGCAGAGGGGGGGGGGTATCTGGAGCACATCTGCACCACCCGACCCGTCGGTACAAGTAATGAAGGGTAGTCTAAGTTGTTGACTTTGATCCCTGATAACTCTTAAACAGAAAGTCTAACAACAAATACCACGTGGAATGGTAGTTATCGTATCTAATATTCATGAAGAAGAACATCTCCATTTCATAAATTCTTTCCACTGCCTTGATCCACTCTTGGACAGTTGGGGGTGACACAGAACGCCAAAGTTTAGGTATCAGGGCCTTAGCCATATTGAGTAATTGTATAGCCAGGAAATTCCTATATGTGAGTGTAGGTATAGGAACCAAATGAAAGAGTGCTAAGTGGGGGGAAGGTATCAAGTCAGCAGCAGTGATGTCATTGAACAGTGTGACAATATAATCTCAGTATGTACAAATGTATGGGCAGTCCCACCATATACATATGTAGGTGCGTGCCCGGGGATTTGAAGCAACGCCAGCATGCTGTACTAGAGGCTGGGAATATCTTGTGCAATCTAGTGGGGGTCATATAACTGCGAGATAGAAGCTTATAGTGTGACTGTTGAACGTGTAGGCTCCTAGAGGTGTGTGCCGCAGTTTGAAATATTTTGCCCAAGTTTTCCTACGATATTGGAACATCTAATTCCCCATCCCATCTCTCTGCGTAGGAGGGAAGGGTGTGGCCAAGGCGTCGAGCAACGTACCGTAAATAGTCAATAACATGTGTGGGGGGTTGGATCAGACACGCATAAAGTATCAAATGACATCTCGTCCATTCGTACGTCTACCGGGTTCCCTATTGGGTGTATGAAATGGGTGAGTTGGCGGTAACAAAACTGTTCTAGGGGTGTGTGGGTATCTAGCCTCAACAATGTCGGTAACAGAAGCAGAGCAGAGTTTGTAAGACAGTCTGACAGTGGGAGATAATGTCCCTCCACATCGATGGACTAAAAATTATGGGCCATTCCTGCCTGGAAGAGCGGATTAAAAATTACCGGGGTAAACAGGGAGGGGTGCTTGGAGAGGGACAAGGAACTCCTCAGTTTCTGCCACCTCCAAAGGGTAGGAGTCACAAGCGGGTGAGGGGAAATTAATAAGTGTGCAGGGGGAACTGACTGCCATGGTAACCTGGTTATGGGGACTAGAAGGGACTTTCGTTCCAGCGGAACCCATAGTTTATGCGGGGGAGACATTGACCAGTCACTTAAAGCAAGGAAGAGCGCTGCCGTGTGGTAAAGCTCCATGTGGGGCAGGTCCAAACCCCCCATGTTACGGTGGTGCGCCATGCCAGCATAGGAACCTCTAGGGCGAGTATCACCCCACAAAAAAGCCCGGAACTTAGATTTCAATTGGGCAAATAACTGGGGAGGTTCCCCTATTGGGACCGTTTGGAAAATGTAAAGAAATCTGGGGAGAATATTAATCTTTAAAACATTTATCTTGCCCAACCACGATATGTGAGGGAGGTGCCACCTCTTCAGATCTTGTGCCACCTTCCTCAACAATGGTTCATAATTGGCAGCATATAAGTGGGGGGTCAGATCCCTGGTGAGCGTGACTCCTAGGTATGGGATTTAATCTTTCACCCATCTCTAAAGGGGTAACTCTGCTCCATTTCCTCCTGCAGCAATTCCGACACCCCCACCCCTCAGTTCTGTCATGAGGTGTGCTAGGGAAATGAGTGGATTAGTGAGTGAGAGCAGAACATGGTCAGCAAAAGCCACAACTTTGTAGTGATGAAAGGGGAGGGGAAAAAATAGGTTGGTCTCTAATCCATTGTAGGAGAGGTTCCAAATTGAGTATGAAGAGAAGTGGTGACAGCAGGCAGCCCTTTCTGGTACCGTTATGGATGTCTAGGTCTGGCTAGTAGCTTCCATTCACCCTTAAGGAAGCTTTTGGGGTGCTATAAAGGGACCGTATCCAAGTGAGCCACCTCGGACCAAAGCCCAAGGAGGTCAGGGTCATAATAAACAGGAAGTCCACCCTATCGAATGCCTTTTCAGCATCTATAGATAAAAAGACCGTCGTGTGTTGGAAGATTTGGCTAGATGGATAAGGTTAATGGCTCTTAACGTGTTGTCGCAGGCTTCTCTAGCGGGGACAAAACTCGTTTGCTTCAGTTAAAGCAGCTTCGGGACCAAAGGATTAAGTCGGGCTGCTAACATTTTTGCCATTAACTTAGTGTCAATGTTTAACAGGGATATAGGTCTATAATTAGTCACCAAGACATGGTCTCTGTCAGGTTTGGGGATGAGGGCAATATGGGCCCGTAGAGCTGAGGAGTAGAGACAGGTGTCACCATCCAGTGCGTTAAGCATACTAACAAACTGGGCTCCTAGATTGGCCGGAAATGTCTTAAAGTAGGCTACAGTGAGCCCTCGACCCTCAAGAGTCCACGGCTCTTCCCGGCTGACATGGAACTGAGAGTGATGGAGAATTCTGCCCGAGTAAAAGGTGCATCTAGTGCCTTCACCTGGCCGGGGGATAGACTGGAATGAAGGGAGTCCTTCAGATAGGAACTTATATCCTTCTCTGGGGGGGGGTCTCTCAGTTGATAGAGGGAGGACTTATGGAAAGCTGCAGATATGCCTCTATTACGATGAAGAACTTTGTCTCCTTCCGTGCGGATCTTAGGGATGTAAGTTGCCTGACGTTTACGTTTTAAGGCATTAGCTAGGAGGCGTCCACATTTGTTACCTCGTGTGTAAAAAGCCGGCTTAGTGATTATAAGGGATCTAAAAGCTTGTAGGGACAGCAAAGAATTTAGGTGTGCCCTTTGTTTCGTCAGCTGTTTAATGAGGTCGAAGGACTGGGATGACTTATGTGCAGCTTCCAGGACATGTATGTGTTGTATAACAGTATCCAAGGCCGATTGTCTGTCTTTTTTATGCCGTGCCCCTATTTGAATTAATTTCCCCCTAAGGACACATTTGTGTGCCTCCCAGAATACCGACAAGGAGACCCCAGGAGTAGCGTTGTCCTCAAAATACTGCGTGATCGAGTCCTGCACCACCTGGCGAACTAGAAGGTCACACAAAAGCGATTCATTCAGACGCCACGAGGAACAGGCAGCACATTGACACACATCAGCACTGGGGCATCGCCGGACCACATTGAAATGGGTTTCAAGTAATGCAGTTGGACAGGAGATATAGAAACATAGAAACATAGAAAAATGTCGGCAGATAAGAACCTTTCGGCCCATCTAGTCTGCCCAATTACATGGATACTTTACCTGGATTTATCTTTTGTTTAGGATAGCCTTATGCCTATCCCATGCCTGCTTAAATTCAATCACTGTTTTGGCCTCTACCACTTCTACTGGAAGACTGTTCCATGTATCCACCACCCTCTCAGTAAAATAATGCTTCCTGATGTTACTTTTAAACCTTTGCCCCTCTAATCTAAGACTATGTCCTCTTGTTTTGCTACTTTGTTTCCTTTAAATATACTCCCTTCCTCTACCTTTGGATTCCCTTTACGTATTTAAATGTTTCTATCATATCTCCTCTGTCTCGTCTTTTTTCCAAGCTGTACATGTTAAGATCATTAACCCTTTCCTGGTAACTTTCTCCTTCAAGCCATACACCATTTTAGTAGCCCTTCTCTGAACTCTCTCTAAGATGTCTATATCCTTCTGGAGATACGGTCTCCAGTACTGCACACAGTACTCCAAGTGAGGTCTCACCAGTGCTCTGTACAGTGGCACTGTATATATATATACATATATATATACATATAAGGAAGGTGTCTAGCCTTAAGTAGGATTTAGTGGCCGGGAGTGATAAGTGTAGTCCTTAGTATTGGGGTGTATAGCCTTCCACCCATCAATCAACTGTTTTCTTGCAGCAGTTGAAGGAACCTGCGACGTATTGAGGGGTCCACTGGGAGCAATGGGTCGGTCCCCTCCCTGGAGGATTCCAGGGGGACATTAAAGTCACCTCCGCAAATCAGGACGCCCTCTCTAAAATGGTCTAGTTTAGCAAGTATGGACCTCAGAGCCGCACGTTGTCTCCTATTAGGATGGTATATATTAGTAAAAGAAATCCATGGATATTGTGGAGTGATTCGATGTGACGGATCAGACCCGAGTAATCTATATCAGACGCAGGAAACGTCACCCAATATATTCACAGCGATTGCTGCACCTGCAAAGAAACATCGGAGAAAACGTCACAAAGTTGTCGATTTTCAGAAGATTCTGATTAAAATCCGGCAGACTTTCCCCAAAGTGAATCCATGAAGGTTTTATTGGCTCTGACTCTGGGGACAAACTCACAGGAAAATCAGAGATAAATTCTCCCTTAACATACGCCGTTATTTGCCGACGCGTCCGCGTGGACGAGAATATCCGGGTGAAACGGTGAGAATGTGAAAAGGAGGGAATATGGGAGAATCACAGCGACATAATAAAACATATGAAGTGTCTGTGTGTCTCAATCTATAGGAATGTTTTATGTTTCTGGCATTTTATTGGTGGAGAGGCAGGAGAAATCCAAACATCAATGAGCTCACCTTCTAATATAAGACAAGCTGGAAGCGTTACGTCCTGAATCTTCATCTTTCTAATGGAAAAAATACATTTATCAAACATTAAAAAGTATAAAAAGAATTCATTTGTAATAATACTGTGTCCTTCCCAGATACGCAAAGAAAAGGAAATCCAAGAGCGTTGGTTCGGCGGCCGCGTTACTGAATCCATGCTGCTATTCTGTCTGTGTTCCAGATAATCCCTGAAATCTTTCTTGCGGTCGAGTAACAGTGTAACAGCCTCTACGTGTTATCAAACCCCGGCAGCATCTCAAAGCAAGATAAGTGGAGCCGGCGGCCCCCATAGAATGTGAAAAAGCCCTCAATATATCTATAGCAGAGCAGCAAATGGATATAGTATATAAGAGAATGTAGAATCTAATGAACAAAGTGCAGGGAGTCTGTATCAGCAGAAATGAAATGAACACACAACTGAAGATAAAGCCATTGGAATCACACGCACAAGTAAGGGCTTGGAAAAGAGTGCGACTCCGCTCATAGCTCCCTGGGGACAGAACCACCTCTACCATTTATGGGACCCTAGGAGAGAAACATTTGTGGGGTCCCTAGCTGCATTTTCAACACCGCACCTCCTTATACACCATCTTTTTCACACACAGACGCACACACTGACCCCACTGATCTTCACAAATAGTCACCCCTCCCCCAGATACACACCCTTCACCTTTCTCATTCTCAGATAGACACCCCTTCCCCCAATAAACACCCCTGATCCCTATCATCCCCAGATGGACACCCCCTCACCCCATAGATAAACACTCCCTCTCAGACCCCCCCATATAGACACACTATCACTCCCATGTCATTGATTTCTTGGAGGTGGGGGCTGGAGGCTGGTGGAGTCCACATTGGGCAATGTCTCTGTGAATTTACACGGCAGGTGTTGGCAGTGGCATGGGGACCCAGCGCGTGCCCTACTCGCACCACCCAAGTGGCAGGCCTGCCCGGGACGGACCAGTTCCCAATATCAGTTGGGTCCAGAGCGAAGGTAAACCAGCACGAAGCCGTTTCCAGTTAAAACATGGATTTATTGCAACCAAATATATTAAAAATAAAAGTGAAGCAACACTAAAAACCTGAGTGCCTTCATTTCTCTCTGTGACTAATTACATGATAAATTATTTGTAGTCACACATGGGTTAATATGCTAATTATATAATAAGTGGAGTGAGATCACACAGGGGTTAATATGCTAGTTATAAACTATTACAAAGTGTTGTATGGTCACAGAGGGGTTAATATGCTAGTTATTAACTATTACAAAGTGTTGTATGGTCACAGAGGGGTTAATATGCTAGTTATTAACTATTACAATGTGTATGGTCACACAGGGGTTAATATGCTAGTTATAAACTATTACAAAGTGTTGTATGGTCACAGAGGGGTTAATATGCTAGTTATAAACTATTACAAAGTGTTGTATGGTCACAGAGGGGTTAATATGCTAGTTATAAACTATTACAATGTGTTGTATGGTCACACAGGGGTTAATATGCTAGTTATAAACTATTACAAAGTGTTGTATGGTCACACAGGGGTTAATATGCTAGTTATAAACTATTACAAAGTGTTGTATGGTCACAGAGGGGTTAATATGCTAGTTATAAACTATTACAATGTGTTGTATGGTCACACAGGGGTTAATATGCTAGTTATAAACTATTACAAAGTGTTGTATGGTCACACAGGGGTTAATATGCTAGTTATAAACTATTACAAAGTGTTGTATGGTCACAGAGGGGTTAATATGCTAGTTATAAACTATTACAAAGTGTTGTATGGTCACACAGGGGTTAATATGCTAGTTATAAACTATTACAATGTGTTGTATGGTCACACAGGGGTTAATATGCTAGTTATAAACTATTACAAAGTGTTGTATGGTCACAGAGGGGTTAATATGCTAGTTATTAACTATTACAATGTGTTGTATGGTCACACAGGGGTTAATATGCTAGTTATAAACTATTACATGTGTTGTATGGTCACACAGGGGTTAATATGCTAGTTATAAACTATTACAAAGTGTTGTATGGTCACAGAGGGGTTAATATGCTAGTTATTAACTATTACAATGTGTTGTATGGTCACACAGGGGTTAATATGCTAGTTATAAACTATTACAAAGTGTTGTATGGTCACACAGGGGTTAATATGCTAGTTATAAACTATTACAAAGTGTTGTATGGTCACAGAGGGGTTAATATGCTAGTTATAAACTATTACAATGTGTTGTATGGTCACACAGGGGTTAATATGCTAGTTATAAACTATTACAAAGTGTTGTATGGTCACACAGGGGTTAATATGCTAGTTATAAACTATTACAAAGTGTTGTATGGTCACACAGGGGTTAATATGCTAGTTATAAACTATTACAAAGTGTTGTATGGTCACACAGGGGTTAATATGCTAGTTATAAACTATTACAATGTCTTGTATGGTCACACAGGGGTTAATATGCTAGTTATAAACAATTACAAAGTGTTGTATGGTCACACAGGGGTTAATATACAATTTAAAAAATAATAATTGATGGAGTGAGGTGACGGGTATTGTAGGGTTCCCACCTGTCCGGGTTTGACCCGGATGGTCCGTTTTTCGGGTCATGTGTCCGGGTTTGGGATCACCTGTCACCCGGACACATGACTCTGCCGCAGCTCGGACCCTGGAATGATTCTTCACTCACTCTGGCTGTGAGTGAGTGAAGAAACACTCCACCAATCACTGGCAGTGTGGGGGTGGTCTGCACTGATGGCTCCTCCCCACTCTGCCTCCTCCAATCAGCCCCTTGCTCCCTTACATGCTCCAGACCACGTGCTTGCTGGCTGTGACATGTGGAGCTGCTGGGACAGAGAGGAAGGATTGAGGAGCTGCTGGAAGGAGCTGGGTAATGCAGGTAGAGCAGGACTCTGACTCTTCCCCCTCTCTCCTCCTCCACCCCATTGCCACTAGTCCTCCCTCCACCCTTCTCATCTCCCTCTCACTGTCCCCCTTTCCTTTTCACCTCTACCCCCTCCAACCCCCCCTTTATCTCCTCACTTTGCCCTCTCTCCCCCTTTCCCTCCCACCTTTTCCCATTCCCCCTCTCTCTCTCTCCCCTTTCCTTTTTCTCCCTCTCTCCCCTTTTCTCCCACTCTGTCTCTCTCCCCCCTTGTCACCCCTCTCCTCCATCTCTCCTGTCTCTCTCTCCTCCCTTGTCTCTCCCCTTGTCACCCTCTCTGCCTCTCTCTCCCCTTGTCACCCTCTCTGCCTCTCTCTCCCCTTGTCACCCCTCTCCCCCTTGTCTCCCCACTCCCCCTTTTCTCCCTCTCTCCTTCCTCTCTCCCCCTTTTCTCTCCTCTCTTTTTCTTACTCTCTCCCCCCTTTTCCCTCTCTCTCCTTGTCACCCCTTTTCTCCCTCTCTCCTGTCTTTCCCCCTTTTCTCCCTCTCCCCCTTCACCCTCTCTCCTCCTTTTCTCCCTCTCTCCTCCTTTTCTCCCTCTCTCCTTCCTCTCTCTCCCCCTTTTCTCTCCTCTCTCCTCCTTTTCTCTCCTCTCTCCTCCTTTTATCCCTCTCTCCTGTCTCTCCCCCTTTTCTCCCTCTCCCCCTTTTCACCCCTCTCTCCCCCTTTTCTCTCCTCTCTCCTTTTTTCTCCCTCTCTCCTTCCTCTCTCTCCCCCTTTTCTCTCCTCTCTCCTCCTTTTCTCCCTCTCTCCTTCCTCTCTCTCCCCTTTTCTCTCCTCTCTCCTCCTTTTATCCCTCTCTCCTGTCTCTCCCCCTTTTCTCCCTCTCCCCCTTTTCACCCCTCTCTCCCCTTTTCTCTCCTCTCTCCTTTTTTCTCCCTCTCTCCTTCCTCTCTCTCCCCTTTTTCTCTCCTCTCTCCTCCTTTTCTCCCTCTCTCCTGTCTCTTCTCCTTTTCTCCCTCTCCCCCTTTTCACCCCTCTCTCCCCTTTTCTCTCCTCTCTCCCCTTTTCTCTCCTCTCTCCTCCTTTTCTCCCTCTCTCCTTCCTCTCTCTCCCCTTTTCTCTCCTCTCTCCTCCTTTTCTCCCTCTCTCCTTCTTCTCTCTCCCCCTTTTCTCTCCTCTCTCCTCCTTTTCTCCCTCTCTCCTGCCTCTCTCCCCCTTTTCTCTCCTTGTCACCCCTTTTCTCCCTCTCTCCTGTCTCTCCCCCTTTTCTCCCTCTCCCCCTTGTCACCCCTCTCTCCTCCTTTTCTCCCTCTCTCCTTCCTCTCTCTCCCCCTTTTCTCTCCTCTCTCCCCCTTTTCTCCCTCTCCCTCTTTTCACCCCTCTCTCCCCCTTTTCTCTCCTCTCTCCTTTTTTCTCCCTCTCTCCTTCTCTCTCTCCCCCTTTTGTCTCCTCTCTCCTCCTTTTCTCCCTCTCTCCTGTCTCTCCCCTTTTCTCCCTCTCCCCCGTGTCACCCCTCTCTCTCCCTTTTCTCTCCTCTCTCCTCCTTTTCTCCCTCTCTCCCCCTTTTCTCTCCTCTCTCCCCCTTTTCTCTCCTCTCTCCTCCTTTTCTCCCTCTCTCCTCCTCGCTCCCCCTTTTCTCTCCTCTCTCCTCCTTTTCTCCCTCTCTCCCCCTTTTCTCTCCTCTCTCCCCCTTTTCTCTCCTCTCTCCTCCTTTTCTCCCTCTCTCCTGCCTCGCTCCCCCTTTTCTCTCCTCTCTCCTCCTTTTCTCCCTCTCTCCTTCTTCTCTCTCCCCCTTTTCTCTCCTCTCTCCTCCTTTTCTCCCTCTCTCCTGCCTCGCTCCCCCTTTTCTCTCCTCCTCCTTTTCTCCCTCTCTCCTTCTTCTCACCCCCCCTTTCTCTCCTCTCCCCCTTTTCTCCCTCTCTCCTGTCCTCTCTCCCCCTTTTCTCTCCTCCTTTTCTCCCCTCTCTCCTGCTTCTCTCCCCCCTTTTCATCCTGTCCCCCTTTTCTTCTCACCCCCCTTTCTCTCCCACTCTCATCTGTATGTGCACAGTGTGAGGAAGTTTGGGGTGAAAGGGGTTTATTTGCAGATTAAAGGATCTGATTTGTGGTTCAGAGAGGGGCTGATTTGGGGCTAAAAGGTCTGATTTGGGGGTGAAAGGGACTAAAATGTGATGTGAAAGGGAAGGACATGTATATGTGTGTGACTGTCTTCGCGTATACCCGTTGTTCGTGTTGGGGTTTGGCTTCAAGAACAGGTGGCAACCCTAGGGTATTGTCACAGTTAAAATGGCATTGAAACAGTTACACATGAGCTTTATATATATCATATAGTAATATTTTATTTATAGTGTGTGTTTTTCAGACAGTACTGGCATTGACACAGTTAAACATTTTGCACCATCTTGCAGAACACAGTTTTTCTACTGCAAGACGGTGCGGTGGTGAACGGGTTAATGAGCGCGTGCATGCACGTTCATAGCGGTTCGCTGGTTTAGCACCTTGCCGTTAAACACACCGGGTTGTGCTTAGAGGCATGTGGTGACGTCAGTGCGCGTGCGCGTTCCTGACGGTTCGCTGATTTTTCAGCGCTGCCTCTGAATACACTGGCGTGTGGTTAGAGGCATGTGGTGATGTCAGCGCGCATGCGCTGTTTGGCGGGTTCACTTTTTTGCCATTGCGGACGCCGAGAACAGCTGATCTGCGTCACTTCCGGTGACACGGCTTCACTAATTTGGCATGTTAGCTGCCTGGGCAGAACACCAGCCCCGTCACAGCATTGTGATGGACCTCTGAATCGCTGCTGCGGCTCACTTGGTTAATGTGCTTGTCATGGAGCTGATGTAACGCTCCATGCTTCAAACCCCAAGAGACTTTATGTTCATTTATATAGTGTGTTTTTAAATATATTTTACATCGTTTGGTTTTAGTTTAATTTAGTTTAGTGTAAAATGGCGTAGCTTTGGTTTTTTAAATACTTATATTCCTGTAGGTAAATGTGTTTTTGTGTATACAGTAAACAAGCTTTACTGCTGTGTAATTTATGCACCAGGGCTTTTCCCATTATCTAGCTGCATGTTTAATTCAAGGGATCTGTGATAGTGTTTGTGTTTAATATGATGTGTTAGAACAATGGATTATACAAATGTTGTGTGAGCGGAAGGCTAAAGAATGTAAAGAATGTTTATTGTAAATAACTGACATAATGTAATTAGTATATTGGTAGGACGAGGTGCGTCATTTATGCAAATTATGACTGTTGGACTTCAGCATAAATGGTGGCGTTTTGTTCATTAAAAGTCAGAGAACTCTGAGCTCAGAGAGAGAAAATCCTGTTTTAAAGCATACAGCCGCGCCTGGTGTTTTTATTTCAGCGACGCTACACTATACACTATCACCCTCAGAAGGCACCGAGCGGCCTTCTGGAGATTCCTAACGGCTCCAGGGCAGAGGAACAGAAGCAGGCGGGTCAAGCTGCTCGAGGCGCTGAGGACAGCGCTCCCAGTAGCCGGGCTGACCGCAACGAAGGGGTGTCTGGAGAGTCAGGACAGACGGAAGGTAACGGTTCCGTCACAATGCTTGTCTACTAAACAGCTGCTCCTGCGTTCAAATCTCAGGGTTTCTTTTTTTTTACGCATCTACCTCTGCCATAATTCTTATTAGAAAAAGGGGGGGATTAAGGGATTAACCCTCAAAGAGCAAGTATGGAGTGTTGATTAAAACATAACTTTTATTAATTATAATAGACCACACACATTGATAGACCGACAAGTAAAAAACATGAACACAGATACGATGAGCGTCAGCGGGAAAGGTAGATAAATATCATGTGAAAGGCACATTGCCAAATGACGAGATTAGGGCACAGGTGTAAACCAGCATCCAGCAAAAATTGGATAGTTAAATTGGAAGATCACAATGATCAATAGCTGGATATAGCATAGAGTTATAACTTTACGCCTATTACCTGATTAACGAAAAAAATAGTGATGGTACATTGCCAATGTTGATAATGCTATACTTCGACAATTAAAGCGCTCAAATTAGTATGTGATTATTGCAAAAAAGTGGTTGCTGAAAAACGTCAAAAATAGCGAGTTTATATTCCAAGGTTTTAATAAAGCCAGAATCTCAAACCATATTAGAAACGTTCATTTAGCCTAGCTACCTTGTATTACGATGTTGTCAGCTTTAAACTAGCAGTGCCCCAACCGATACCAGTTTACAAACAATGCAGAGAGCGCTCAGGATATCAATCCCTCAACAGGCATAGTAGTGTAGTACAACGTAGGTTTGAATGCCCAAGGCAGACAAGTTGGCATAACCCTGTCCCTACTTACAATAATTAAAGCGCTCAGGTTTGCAGAAAAATTGTTGCACAAAAGTTGAAAGACAACATTCCAAGGTTAATAGGAGCCAGAATCTCAAACCATCTTAGAAGTGTTCATTTTGCCTGGCTACCTTGTATTATAGCATTACTAATTGTGAACTAAACACTGCCACAGCAAAAACTACTTTGCAACCAATGCAAGAAAGCGTTTGGAATCTCACTCGTGATAGCAGTCATCAAGCGGACATAGTGTAACGTTGGGGGCTTCCAGCCCTACCTGTGTGCTTGAGGACAGCAAGTCTGATGCTGCTCGCTGACTACTGCCTGGTTTAAATGGAGACAGGCAGGGAGGTGATTGCATGAGGTGTGGCTTGAGTGGGGGGCGTGGTCTGGTGAAGGTCTTTAAAAACCCTCAGTATAGTTTCAGAAGTTGCCAGATCGTGGTTATCCATACCTGAGCTCCTTGTACCTGACTGCTATATTGATTTAACCTGTTATTGACCTCTGCTTGTGTTCTGACCATTCTGCCTTCTGTTGCCCTAGACTATTTTCTTGTACTACGCTACTGCTCTGATACCGACCCGGCTATTCCATTTGACCATTCTGAACTCTGTATTCCTGATCCTGGCTCGGCTGACTCCTCTCTGTATTGTTAACCCTTTTCTGTCTAGCTAGTTTACCTGGCCAATTCTAAGGACCAGACAGATAGGGATCATTCACAGCTACACTGTTGGTAGCTTCTGGGTTTTGTGGAGTGTTGGGGGTTAAGTACTGCGTGGTGGGATCCGGGAACCGTGACATTACGATCTGGCCAATATGGATCCCGCAGATTTAACACAGCACTGGGCTACCTTTGTATCCAGACAGGATGAGCAGGATCATAGGATGGATCAGTTTGCTATTGCCTTACGAACTATCCTGAAGCGTACTGCACAACTGGAACCGGTTGGGGTTGCACCCCCGCCTGATATACCTGAGCCCCCTGTCGTTCAGACATCCCAGGTACACATGACCGCTCCTATGAGGTTTGACGGTACTCCCTCTGAGTGCCGGGGATTTTTGGTCCATGTGGATATTCATTTTAAATTAAATCCACAAATGTTTTTCTCTGACATTGCCAAAGTGGGGTTTATTATTAACCATCTGTCTGGCAGAGCGTTGACATGGGCGACTCCTTTATGGAAGGCAGAAAGACCTATTGTACGGGATTATAAAGAATTCATAGCCGAGTTACAACGTACATTTAATCCTACCAGAAAGGCCACGATAGCCGGCAAATCCTTGTTCCGCATACGTCAAGGGAACAGGACTGTGTCTGATTATGCCATAGAATTTAAAACCTTACTTTCTGATGTGAACTGGACAAATGAGACACTGGTTCTGGCTTTTATGGAGGGGTTATCAGAGTCGTTGATGCATGAATTAGCTCCACGTAAACTACCTGAGGTATTGTGTGAACTCATTGATTACTGTATAGATCTGGATAATCAGATAAGGGATAGAAGGACTCCAAGAGAGAGATCCAAGAGACCGTTACCTAGGTTGGCCCCTGTCTTTCAAGCACCACCCAGAGAGTTATCTCCTCCCTCAGAGCCTATGCAACTAGGCCGTACTAGGCTTACAGAGGAGGAGAGAACAAGGCGTTTTCGTGAGGGATTGTGCCTGTATTGTGGTTTGGAGGGACATGTACGATTTCAATGTCCTACTCGCCCTAAGCTGCATGATAAGCCGGAAAAACTACCGCACCTAAGGCAGCTGAGGAGACAGGCCTTGGGTGTGACATGCATGTCTCCTATCAAAGACACTAAACTTATGTTACCAGTATCCTTGGCTTGGGAGACCAAGACCACACATAACACCGCTTTTGTGGATTCTGGGGCTGCTGGTAACTTTATTGATGTTAACTACGCTTCTTCCATTTCTCTACCTCTGGTTGTAAGAGAGACACCCTTAGCCGTTGAAGCCATAGATGGCAGGCCGTTATCCTGCCCTAGGATTACTCACGATATGATTACAGTAGTTCTTACTACTGGTCTCTTGCATAAAGAAAAGATCATATTCCAAGTTATCCACTCACCTTCCAATCCTGTTGTACTTGGTTTCCCCTGGTTGGTGGAACACAATCCCGTTATTGATTGGGTTAAAGGAGAGATACTGTCTTGGAGTTCTGCATGTTTTGGGACTTGTTTAATACCCATTCAGCATGTCGGTGCCCTGAACACACCCACAGCCCCTCCATTGTCTACTGAAGTTCCTGAACAATATGCAGACCTCAGGGCTGTATTTGATAAAAGAGAGGCAGACAAACTACCTCCACATAGACCATATGATTGTGCTATTGATATTCATCCGGGTACCATGCCTCCTCGAGGCAAAGTATATCCTCTTTCCATAAAGGAAAACCAAATTATGGAGGAGTATATCAAGGAGAATTTGGAGAGAGGTTTTATCCGACGTTCCTCTTCTCCAGCAGGGGCTGGATTCTTTTTTGTGTCGAAAAAAGAGGGAGATTTACGCCCGTTTATTGATTATAGGGGGCTTAACAAGATCACCATTAAGAACGTGTACCCTATCCCTCTCATATCGGAACTGTTCGACAGGTTAAGAGGTTCAGCAGTATACACTAAACTTGATTTAAGAGGAGCTTACAATTTGATACGCATAAAAGAGGGGCATGAGTGGAAAACAGCATTTAACACCAGGAGTGGGCATTATGAATACTTGGTCATGCCTTTCGGTCTTTGTAATGCTCCAGCGGTATTCCAGGATTTTATTAATGATGTGCTCAGAGATTTCTTGCAAACCTTTGTTATAGTATACCTAGACGATATATTGATTTACTCTCCCGATCTGAAAACCCACCATGCACATGTCAGACAGGTATTAGCTAAATTACTGGACAATGGTCTTTATTGCAAACTAGAGAAGTGTTTATTTGACATTACTACTGTGAAATTCCTTGGGTACATTATCACTCCAGAGGGTTTTGAGATGAATCCTTCCAAACTCACGGCCATCTCAGAATGGCCTCTTCCTCAAGGTCTCAAAGCCATACAGAGGTTTCTGGGGTTTTCTAACTATTATAGGAGATTTATCAAGAATTATTCCGCTATAGCCTCTCCTATCATTAATATGACACGTAAAGGTCTGAAGTACCAGATCTGGTCTTCTCAATCTAAACAAGCATTCGAAGCCCTCAAACAGGCTTTCACTTCCGCTCCCGTGTTACGGCATCCTGATCCCAGGATTCCGTTTATTCTTGAGGTTGATGCTTCTGAGATAGGCATTGGGGCTGTCCTGTCTCAAAGAGAATCTCCAGGGAAACCACTACATCCTTGTGGGTTCTTTTCAAGAAAATTATCACCAGCAGAACGCAATTATGATATTGGCAACAGAGAATTGCTTGCTATTGTGTCTGCCCTGTCAGAGTGGAGACATTTGTTGGAAGGTACTCTTGATCCTTTGTTGATAATCACTGATCATAAGAACCTTACGTACATCGGGGATGCTAAACGTTTGAACTCGAGACAGGCCAGGTGGTCATTGCTACTGTCTCGGTTTAATTTTGTATTGACTTACAGACCAGGTGACCGCAATGTAAAGGCTGATGCCTTATCTCGTCAATATGACCCATATGAATCTAATACACAAGACCACAATCCTATAGTTCCTCCTGAACGTATTGTGGCTTCCACAGTCTTGTCTGTCTCCTCGCCTTTCCTGGAACGCCTCCAGGCAGCTCAAGTGGGGGCTCCACCTGACAAGCCTCCAGATATGTTGTTTGTACCTGAAAAGGAAAGACAAGAATTACTCATAATGTTTCATGATTCTAAACCAGCAGGTCATCCTGGTATTACTAAGACTCTTACCAGTATTTCCAGACAGTTCTGGTGGCCCACCATGCGACAGGACGTACGCCTGTTTGTTTTGGCTTGTCAAGTCTGTGCCAGAAGCAAAACCAGTAAAACCTTGCCTGTCGGTCTATTGCAGCCTTTACCCACGCCTAAGAGGCCTTGGTCTCATCTATCTATGGATTTTATTGTGGACTTGCCGAAGTCCAAAGGTCATACTGTGGTTCTGACAGTTGTAGACCGCTTCTCCAAAATGGCTCATTTTGTCCCTTTACCTAAGCTTCCTACAGCCAAAGAACTGGCGGTTGTCTTTGCTAGAGAGATTGTACGAATACATGGGGTTCCGTCTGAAATAGTCTCTGACAGAGGAGCTCAGTTCGTCTCTCGTTTCTGGAGGGTTTTCTGTGCGGAGATGGGGGTGCGATTGGCCTTCTCTTCAGCATACCATCCACAAACCAATGGGGCAGCAGAGAGGGCAAATCAGGGTCTCGAGCAGTACATACGTTGCTTTACCACACAACAACAAGACAATTGGTCGGAGTTGTTGCCCTGGGCTGAGTATGCACGTAATAACGCTGTTAATGAGACCACTGGCCACTCTCCTTTTTCTGCTATCTATGGTTTTTTCCCTCCGGCTCTACCGCTTCAGTTTAATGAACAGGCCATCCCGGCTCTCGATGACCATCTCACTCAACTACAAGAGATTTGGAGACAGATTCGCGTAAATATGGAGCGCAATGTTGCTGTCCAGAAACGCAAGGCTGACAGGCATAGGTTACAAGCTCCCTCCTATAACGTGGGGGATAGAGTTTGGTTGTCTACTAGGAACGTGAAGTTACGGGTGCCTTCTATGAAAATGGCACCTCGGTTTATTGGTCCATATAAGATCATTCGCCGCGTTAACCCTGTGGCTTATGCTCTTGCCCTTCCTAAACATCTTCGCTTGCACAACGTCTTTCACACCTCCCTACTGAAACCTTTGTTGTGTAACAGGTACACGCGGGTCGTTCCTCCTCCTCCACCTGTTCAGGTTGATGGTGAATCAGAGTATGAGGTTAGGAGGGTTTTGGATTCTAGGCTGTGCAGGGGTGTTCTGCAGTACTTGGTCGATTGGGTGGGCTATGGCCCGGAAGACCGGTCCTGGATTCCAGCTTCCGACATGTCTGCCTCTAGGTTGGTCAGGGCGTTCCATGCCTCGCACCCCGATCGCCCTGGTGGTCGTATTGCCGCTCGTCCTGTTGGTCGTCCGGTGGCCTCCCGTGGAGAAGGGGGTACTGTAACGTTGGGGGCTTCCAGCCCTACCTGTGTGCTTGAGGACAGCAAGTCTGATGCTGCTCGCTGACCACTGCCTGGTTTAAATGGAGACAGGCAGGGAGGTGATTGCATGAGGTGTGGCTTGAGTGGGGGGCGTGGTCTGGTGAAGGTCTTTAAAAACCCTCAGTATAGTTTCAGAAGTTGCCAGATCGTGGTTATCCATACCTGAGCTCCTTGTACCTGACTGCTATATTGATTTAACCTGTTATTGACCTCTGCTTGTGTTCTGACCATTCTGCCTTCTGTTGCCCTAGACTATTTTCTTGTACTACGCTACTGCTCTGATACCGACCCGGCTATTCCATTTGACCATTCTGAACTCTGTATTCCTGATCCTGGCTCGGCTGACTCCTCTCTGTATTGTTAACCCTTTTCTGTCTAGCTAGTTTACCTGGCCAATTCTAAGGACCAGACAGATAGGGATCATTCACAGCTACACTGTTGGTAGCTTCTGGGTTTTGTGGAGTGTTGGGGGTTAAGTACTGCGTGGTGGGATCCGGGAACCGTGACACATAGTAGTGGAGTATAACATAGGCTAAATGCCCAAAGGCAAGGAAGGCACTTGCAGCTGTCCCTAAAAAACTAAACAGATTCTACCATCGCCCTGTCAAATCACATCGCAAAACAAATTTAAAAGAGAACACAAGACTCGACACGTGTTTCGCCGGTGCTAGACCGGCTTCATCGGGAGTCAGCACAGATTGTGAATAATGTCGATACCGTGTGTCGCCATGGCTGGTTAAATACAACTTCATGAAGTCAAACAGGTGGAAAATAAACGATCATTCCTGAATTGGATAGGTCACGTGGGTTCTAATGTTTACAGGTACAGCTGATGCTGGATAGAATTAAAGATGGAAACCATTGGTAAAAAAGTACCACATGACTTGAAAAGGCCAATCACTGACAAGAAATGAACAAGCCATTTAACTCATACTGTGTTATAGCATATGGAGCCGATAGTGGACCGACAAAAAGCGGACATACTGAGGCACAATAATCTGAAATGCCATGTGACTCAAAGGGAGCTAATCAGTAATTCTTATTATACAATGATAATGCTGCTATTATTATTCTAGTATTATATTGTGAATGATAGCAGCATTATCAGAATATCATTAATATTAATAATTATTTTAATGCTACTATTAATCACAATATAATTCTATAATAATAATAATAATAGCTGCATTTTCATTGTATAATAATAATTAAGGCAGAGGTAGATGAAAATCAAGCAGAGACCAGTGTCCAGCATTATTGTGTTTATTGTTCATTACATTAAAGTTGACTTCAAAGAAAAAGAGCCTTTGAGACAGTGGAGGTCACATGGGTCAGCGGAGGTCACATGGGTGAGTGGAGCTCCACTCTGCACAGTCTGCAGCCAGACCCCCTTGTGGATCCCCAGGATTCAGTTAAAGTCGGCGCCTGCCTACGTCACCAGAGCCAGACGCGCGCGTTCAGTCAGAAACGCACTGTGCAGGAGATACCACAGCCAGGCTGCATGCTGGGTAAAAGGGGCGGTTTCCCATAGCAACCTCCCTCTCTCTGTGCTCCAGGCTGGGACGCCATATTGGCTTTGTTTTCCTGGGCCCCTATTACTAATCCATGACTGGAGAGAGCAGGTGAAAGGAGCCGCCCCCCCCGCATTGCCCAGCATGGAAATTTACCTTCCCATTCAAGCCGCGTCACCTGCAATTCCTGTCTGGATTGTCACCTGCAAAAGCCAACAAACATATACAAAGCGCAATGGAAAAAGCAGAAATCTGGGTGTAAATCTCTCGCAGGGGGTGCACAAACCCTTCTAATGTGAACCCCAAAAATGAAGACCCCCCCCCCCCGCGGGGAATACAAATAAAACAATACTGTATTTCTATCCATTAAAGGGATATTCTATGCAGAGTAAGCGCTCCCTGTTTTCCTCACATAATTGGCTGTTTCCTGCTGACAGCCTCTGCACAATTACTATTTCTATATATATTTTTATAGGGGATTTTATTGGCCATTTCCCCCTCGCCGGGCGCCGCTCCTCCCCTCAGATCAGCGACTCCAAACCCAGACGTCACTGAAGGGCTTATTCACTAAACTCTGGACTTGACACCGAAGAGAACTGTGACGGAACGTGATGGTACTGTCCGTCTGTGGGTATGCTCCGATCTGCGTATGCTTGCTTCCCCCTTTGTATTATTCTCCCGGCCCGACTACCAAGGTGAGGACACTCGGCGTCTCGAGCGACCGGGTCTGACTTTGTAATCTAGATGACCGACGCAGAAAAAGGGGACCTTGGTGTGAACCCAGCCCGACCACTGAGGGGTGTCGCTCAGCGTCCCGAGCAGCTGGCCACTGACCTGTACACAGACCTTTACGGTCGTAGGTCTGAACGGCTTCCTTCTGCGAAGATTCGGATCTTCCAGCAATGAGCTGACCAACGGTCGATCGTTCAGGGAATTCGTTTCGCCGGTGGTCGATGGGACCTAGTTACCCAGCACTAATCTGATCTCTCGGTGATGGAGCTGGCCAACGGTCGATCGTTCGGAGCCGTGCGGATCGCCCAGCGGTCGATGTGACAGTCCCGGGACGGCACCGACCTGTTCGGATCCCTCGCTAGCTAGAGACAGCCCGATTCGTCCGGCAGCAATATTCGGATCGCGCGGCGGTCGAAGCGCCCACGCGTTACAAGGTGTGAATTCTTCGGATCTCCCGGCAGTTAACTGGACAGGCTCAGTTGGCTGAAGGTGTTCGGATCGCGCGGCAGCGGCACGCGGTATGTCTTCGTTTCGTCTGGTGTGCTGAACCACGAGGGGTGTCAGACAGGGTTGGCAAACAGAGACACGAGACGCAGCTGCATGAACTCAAAACCAAAGACAATTTTATTTAAACAACATCAGTATTTATAACTTGCTCCACGAGCTTCACATCTGGAAAAACCCCTGCCCGCCCCCACAGGTATCATTGGCTCACGCGCATCGGGGCGTTGCCGATTCGGGACCGGATGGCCCGAATCGGCCATTTTCCCTTGATGCTTCGCCCGATGCGAACACGAGGCGGCGGAAAATGGCGGCAAATTTAAAACGGCATCCATTACACAATATCAACACTTTTATTTACAGGTACTCCTTCGGCCATCTAAAATGCAGGATCGTTGGTGCAACGGCACAAACACATAGTTCATTGAATATCAGTGTCCTGATCCCCTGTTTCTGGCTGAGGGTGCTGGGTCAGTCCATCACATTCCTCCCCCGCCCCAAAGTCCGACGCACCTGGTGGGACTCCCACGGGTCGTGCCGGGGTAGTCGGTACTCCACCTTCCACCAAGTTCAGATCCGACCGTCGGGACAACCCGTCAGCATTGCCATTTTGTGCCCCTGGTCGATACTGAATGGTGAAGTTATAAGGCTGGAGCGCCAAACTCCAACGCAGCAGCCGACCATTCTCTCCCGCCACCCGGTTTAACCACACCAGGGGATTATGGTCCGTGAGTACAGTAAAAGATCGTCCATACACATATGGTTGAAACTTTCGTAGGGCCCAGACCAGAGCCAGACACTCCTTCTCCACCGCAGCATACCCCACCTCCCGTGGTAGAAGTTTTCTGCTAATGAAGGCCACTGGATGATCTCCCCCGTCGTCCCCCACTTGGCTCAGGACAGCTCCCAGTCCGAACATGGACGCGTCTGTGTGAATGATAAAACGCCGGTTATAATCGGGAGCCGCCAGTAGGGGAGCTTGAGTCAGGGCGGCCTTTAATTGTTGGAAGGCCCGCTCACACTCCGGGGACCACAGGACTTGTCGGGGAAGGGACTTCTTGGTCAGGTCTGTCAGGGGTTTGGCTAGATCACTATACCGGGGCACGAATTTTCTATAATAGCCTGCTGTACCCAGAAAGGCGAGGACTTGGGTTTTGGTCACGGGGGTGGGCCAGTCTAATATAGCCTCTATTTTAGCGGGCTCAGGTCGCTGTACTCCGCACCCCACCCGGTGACCCAGGTACTGTACCTCTGCCATTCCCACCTTACACTTCTCAGGTTTAAGGGTTAAATTGGCGTCCCTGATGCGCCCCAGGACCGTCCCTACGTGAACCAAATGCTCCTCCCAGCTCTGACTGTAAATGGCGATGTCGTCCAGGTACGCGCACGCAAATCCCTGGAGGCCATCGAGGAGGCGATCTATTAAGCGTTGGAATGTAGCGGGGGCGTTCTTCATCCCGAACGGCATGACTCTAAACTGATACAGGCCGAACGGGGTGATGAAGGCCGACTTCGGGGTCGCCTCCTCGGCAAGGGGAATTTGCCAATACCCCTTGCACAGATCCACCGTGGTCAGAAAATGACCCCTGGCGATCTGGTCCAGTAACTCATCGACCCGGGGCATGGGGTAGGCGTCCGTCGTGGTGCAATCGTTCACCCGTCGGTAATCTACACAGAACCGAGTGGTCCCGTCCTTTTTGGGTACCAAAACCACGGGTGATGCCCATGGGCTGGCGGACGGCTCGATGACCCCCAGTTCCAGCATTTCCCGAATCTCAGTCCGCATGGTCTCCCGGACTGCCTCCGGAAGACGGTACGCTGGCTGTCGCAGCGGCCGCTGACCGGGGGTGTCCACGGGGTGAACGGCCTGGTCGGTGTAACCCGGCAGGGCCAAAAAGACCTCGGAATAACCCCGAAGCAGTTGCCGTACTTGGGCCTGCTTTTCTGACCCCAACGCCTCCCCCAGCTGCACCTGATCCACCCCAGAGGGTTGTTTGGTCACCCCCGGTAACTCTACCAGGGGAAACGGGTCCGTCTCCTCGCCCGCTGGAGCACATATGGCCTCCACTGTCTCCGGGCGTTCGTGAAAGGCCTTCAACATATTGACGTGGTACGTCCGTTGGATTCTGGTGTTCGCGCAACTCGCCACCACATAGGTGGTATCCCCCAGTCGGGTTACCACCGTGTAGGGACCTTGCCAGGCCGCCTGCAGCTTGTTCTGCCGCTGTGGTTTCAACACCAGAACCCGCTGTCCTACGCAGAACGAGCGGCTGCAAGCAGCCCGGTCGTACCACGTCTTCTGTTGAGTCTGAGCGGCCTCTACGTTTTCCCGGACCAACCCCGCCAGTTCTGCCAAGCGCTCCCGGAGCTTCAGGACATAACTCACCACCGGGACCCCATCTTCCTCCTGCTTCCCCTCCCACTGAGACCTAACTAGATCCAGAGGCCCCCTCACCTGACGTCCGTACAGCAGCTCGAACGGAGAGTATCCGGTAGATTCCTGCGGAACCTCCCGGTATGCGAACAGCAAGTGTGGCAAGTACTGCTCCCAGTCTTTCCTCTCGTGTACAAAGGCCCGAAGGAGTTGTTTCAGGGTTCCATTGAATCTCTCACACAGTCCGTTTGTCTGCGGGTGATACGGGGCGCTGTGTAACGCCTTGACCCCACACAGACGCCAGAGCTGCTGGGTGAGCTCAGCAGTAAACTGAGTCCCTTGGTCGGATAATATCTCCCGTGGAAATCCCACCCTCGTAAACACCCGCAGCAAAGCATCTGCTACTGTGTCCGCCTGTATGTTGGCCAAAGCCACGGCCTCAGGGTACCGGGTCGCGTAATCTACAATGGTAAGTATATACTTCTTCCCGGTAGCACTGGGTCGGGGCAATGGCCCAATAAGGTCGACCGCCACCCGACTAAAAGGCTCCTGGATGATGGGCATGGGGCGTAGAGGTACCTTCGGGTGATCCCCGGTCTTTCCCGCCTTCTGACAGACAGGGCAGGTGCGGCAAAACTCGCGGGTGTCCTCGCTAAGGCGGGGCCAGAAAAAGGCGCGCGCTAACCGGTGGCGGGTCTTCTTCTGCCCTAGATGACCCGCCAAAGGTATATCATGTGCTAAGCGCAGGAGCTCTTGTCTTGGGCCCTGGGGAACCACCATTTGTTTCTGGGGGACCTGATTCTTCCTGGGCCCCTCTCTCTCGGTATATCTATATAGCAGCCCATTCTCCCACTCTATCCGGTCACTGCGGTCTCGGTCCAGCCCTTGGCCTGCCCGGTCACGGTAGGCCTGCAACGTGGGGTCCGTCTGAGTTTGATAGCGAAGCGTCTCTGGGGAGCTCCAGGGGCAGGGGATGTCAGGAAGTCGGGGACAAGTCGATATAGGTATGGGCGTAGGGATCGGACGGGGTGTGGGGATCGGACGGGGTGTGGGAATCGGGCGGGGTGTGGGAGTCGGGCGGGGTGTGGGGAAACGTCTCACCTGGGTCCCTCTCGGAGTGCCATTGCTGTAACGTTTGCTCTGTAATCTAGTGGTGACTGGCGTGGCCGCCTCCATGGAGTATGCAGAGATCAGTCGTCCCAGATCATTACCGAGGAGCACCTCGGCTGGTAGTTGGTTCAGCAGCCCCACTCTGACTACTTTCTCTCTGGATCCCCAGTCCAGGTGGACCCGGGCCGTCTCCAGCCGGAGAACTTTTCCACCAGCCACCCGTACCGCAACGGTATTCCGTAACCGGTCGTTCTGTTGTACTAAGTGAGGCCGGACCAACGTGATCGTAGCCCCAGAGTCTCGGAGTCCTTCAGCTGCCTTCCCATTGATCCACACCGCCTGGCGATGGTGATGGCGATTATCGGCCGCGGCAGCTTGTACTGGGTCCGCCTCATGCAGTCGCTCCCACTCTTCCGGAGCTTCCGGCCAGGGAGGATCGGCGTCGTAGCAATGGGTAGACTGTGGTGGTCTAGGAGATGATCTTGCTAGGTCCGGTCGGTTGGGGCAATTCTGTTTATAATGTCCGTCTTGGTTGCATCCATAGCAGCGTATGTTTGCCATGGTGTTGGGTCGACTGGGGGGGCGGGCAACCAGCGGCCGGACCGCCGGCACTGGGAGTGGCGGGGCCGGGATCACCGGTCTGAGGGGTAATGGCCGCTCCCCCCCGGGACTTTCCGCGTGTCAGCATATTCATCGGCCCAAATAGCTGCTTGCTGTACCGTTCGGGGTTTCTTGTCCCGTACCCACTCCCGGATGGCGGTGGGCGTATGTTCGAAGAACTGTTCCAGCAGTAGGAGTTGCGTTATCTCGGGTACAGTCTCGGCTTTGCTCCCCAAAAACCACGTGCGTAAATCCCGCTGTAGTCGGTGAGCCCACTCCACATGGGTAGCGCCGCTGGGTCGGCGAGAGCTCCTGAATTTAGCCCGACTGGCTTCTGGGGTCACGGCGAACCGGCTCAACAGCGCCTGTTTCACGTGCCCATAGTTGGTGGCTTCCTCATCTGGCACCGTGCGGTAGGCCTCCGCGGCCTGCCCGGTCAATTTGCACGCCAGGATTCTTACCCAGTCAGTGGGGTGAACTTCATGTACTTGACACAAACGTTCAAAATCCTGGAGATAGCTCTCTATTTCTTCGTCGGTCTCGCGGAAGTCTTTAAACGCCTGAAAGGGCACCTTTCTCCCCGGGGATCGCTCCACCCGAGAGGTTGTTGTCTCGCTGACTCCGCACTTCTGCCAACCGCAGCTCGTGCTCGCGTTCCCTCCTTCGCTCTTCCTCCTGGCAGATTTCTCGAACCAGGTGCTGCATCACTGCCTCTGTCGGGGCTGCTCCGTATAAAGCGGCCCGTTCCCGTACTTTCCTCTGTAGTTCGCTTTCGTCGGTTCCAGTCGCGACGACGACCGGTGGGGTGTCGGCGGGTAGCGCTGTGCTCGCCGTACCTTGATCCAACCGCTGTAGCTCCTCTATTAGGGTGTCTCGACTCTTGGAACCCGGAGTACCACCACGGTTTTCCAGCATGTTCCGCAAAGTGTCTCGTTTATAGTCAGCATACACTGCCATGATGGGCTCTTCGGGGAAGGCGTTGGTATTGATTGCAGAGAGCGATCCCACCGCTGCCACCAGTGTGATGGAACGTGATGGTACTGTCCGTCTGTGGGTATGCTCCGATCTGCGTATGCTTGCTTCCCCCTTTGTATTATTCTCCCGGCCCGACTACCAAGGTGAGGACACTCGGCGTCTCGAGCGACCGGGTCTGACTTTGTAATCTAGATGACCGACGCAGAAAAAGGGGACCTTGGTGTGAACCCAGCCCGACCACTGAGGGGTGTCGCTCAGCGTCCCGAGCAGCTGGCCACTGACCTGTACACAGACCTTTACGGTCGTAGGTCTGAACGGCTTCCTTCTGCGAAGATTCGGATCTTCCAGCAATGAGCTGACCAACGGTCGATCGTTCAAGGAATTCGTTTCGCCGGTGGTTGATGGGACCTAGTTACCCAGCACTAACCTAATCTGATCTCTCGGTGATGGAGCTGGCCAACGGTCGATCGTTCGGAGCCGTGCGGATCGCCCAGCGGTCGATGTGACAGTCCCGGGACGGCACCGACCTGTTCGGATCCCTCGCTAGCTAGAGACAGCCCGATTCGTCCGGCAGCAATATTCGGATCGCGCGGCAGTCGAAGCGCCCACGCGTTACAAGGTGTGAATTCTTCGGATCTCCCGGCAGTTAACTGGACAGGCTCAGTTGGCTGAAGGTGTTCGGATCGCGCGGCAGCGGCACGCGGTATGTCTTCGTTTCGTCTGGTGTGCTGAACCACGAGGGGTGTCAGACAGGGTTGGCAAACAGAGACACGAGACGCAGCTGCATGAACTCAAAACCAAAGACAATTTTATTTAAACAACATCAGTATTTATAACTTGCTCCACGAGCTTCACATCTGGAAAACCCCCTGCCCGCCCCCACAGGTATCATTGGCTCACGCGCATCGGGGCGTTGCCGATTCGGGACCGGATGGCCCGAATCGGCCATTTTCCCTTGATGCTTCGCCCGATGCGAACACGAGGCGGCGGAAAATGGCGGCAAATTTAAAACGGCATCCATTACACAATATCAACACTTTTATTTACAGGTACTCCTTCGGCCATCTAAAATGCAGGATCGTTGGTGCAACGGCACAAACACATAGTTCATTGAATATCAGTGTCCTGATCCCCTGTTTCTGGCTGAGGGTGCTGGGTCAGTCCATCACAAGAACCGAATGGTAAATTTCCCTAATGTGCAATTTCGTGTCAGTTCGTCTGTTCTCTAAACTGCCAAATACTGGCCAAATACGGTGCAGTTTGCCGCAGTGGGGAGATCTACGGCGACAGCAAAATTTCCCTATAGAGAGGTAATGGTTAATCCATTGACAGACACCGAATTCAGTGATTCAGTTCGGCATTATTTTAATCTTCAGTAAAAAGTCTATTTGTTGACTAGTTAGGATTTTTTAGCCATTTTTCGGGAGTTTTTCAGCCAAAAAAATTGTTTTCCAAACAGTGTTTAAACTTTCAATCTTTTTTTTGTTTAGTTTTCTTCTTTTTTGTCGGCTTGTTGTTTTTTTCCGGCGGCTGGTCTGCGCTGTGTTTGGCGGCTCGGTGGCTTTTTCCGACAGGTTTTCGGTGGGTTTTCGCCAGGTGTTTGGCGGGCTTGCGGCGGGTTTTCCCTGCACTCCGGGGACCCTGGGGTGAATGCTGAATTCACCGCAGGGTGGGGAACTTTAATTCCCTGAAGTGCGAGGAGCGAGAGAGTCGAAATGTCACCGACAAATCGGTGCTCTCTAAATAACCCCATAATATCATTTTTAAGATTTTTTTTTTTTTAAAAAATATTCTTTTATTCTTTTCGTTTTCAGCAAAAATACTTTATTTTTTAGAACACCTTTTTGTGTTTCTTGTATTTTTTTAGCCGAAATTTTTGTTTCAGATTTTTTGTTAAAGGCATTTTTTATTTTATTTTTTCAAATGACCTTTTTTGTTATTTAGATGCATTTTAATACATTTTTATTGGTTTAAACACCTATTAGGAGACCAGGAGAGTCTTCGTTATTATTTTTTTGCAGTTCAGTGGATTTCGCCAAGTTCTTCAGTGCTTTTCGGCGCTCTGCGGCGACTCCATCGTCGGCACACTGCGGCGTCCATTCGTTAAATAGTGAATACACCGTAGTTTTGGCGAATTGGAATCGTTGAAGTGAAAAGCACTGAAATTTCAATCAAATTTCTCTGCTTTCTGAATAACCCCTATAGAGTAATAAAAACTAGTAGAAATTGAAAAAGCTGATAGAATTCCAAATAAACAACTAAAATAAATAAAAGAGGAAAAAATAATCCAAACGTATAAAACGTATAAGAATAAAAAATGAAAATAGTGAAATAAGTAAAGATAAAGACTGAAAGATTGCTCACATAAACCATAAAATATTTTTTATAAAAAGAGAAAGTTACATAAAAACAAAGCGCTAGATTAATACACAAAAAAACAGAAAAAATAAGGAGCCAAATAAAAGACAATAAAAAGTAAAGAAAAGCTATTAAAAATCCTAAAAACTAAAACAAATAAAGGGAAAAAATTGAAAATGTAAAAACGTATAAGAATAAACAGAAAAATACCCAAAATTAAAAATATAATAAAAGTGAAATTAGCCGAGATAAATATATTCTCACATGAATTATAAAAAAATAAGGAAAATATATAAAACCAAAAAGTCTAATTAATAATTATAATATATATATATATATAGAGAGAGAGAGAGAGACCGGATAAAGCAGTGTTTCCCAAACCTGTCCTCGGGACCCTCAGCCAGGTCAGATTTTGCAGATCACCTTGGGGGAAATGCAGACTGAATCCTGCAATCACTGAGCAGCAAATCATATCACCTGTGCTGCGCTTCACATATCCTGCAAACCTGGCCTGTTCGTGGGTCCTCAGGACAGATTTGGGAAACACTGGCATAAAGATGCACAAAAGTGACAAATTATTTATTACATGTTACTCCGCAAAAGTGAAGCGACAAGGGAAGCTCTATAACGAACAGGTCTATTCAAAGAAAGGTGAAAATCCAGAGAATTGGCAGATGAAGAGAGCAATCTAGATCAAATAGCTGATTTGGAAAGTGAGATAAATGGGAGAATTTTTCTGGTTTGACTATTTTGACCTAGAATTTTCACATCTCCAGTCAATCTCCTGAGTTTCACCTTTCTTTGAATAGACCTTCCAGTAAAATAATGACATGATGCCCATTCTGTAACACAAATGTAGACACCGATAAGGGACCACAAAAAAAGGAGGAACATGTATATATCAATATAAAACTCCATCTGACCCCGAGAACATCGAATGAAATAAAGTCAATCAGGGTTATTCAGAGAGCGGTGAAAAGCAGGAGAATGACTGGAGAATGAAAAATTCAAGGTCAAAATAGCCGATTTGGAAAGTGAGATGAAAGGGAGAATTTTTCTGGTTTGGCTATTTTGGCCTAGAATTTTTCATTTTCCAGTCATTCTCCTCTGCTTTTCACCGCTCTCTGAATAACCCTGGATGTCTTCTCATCCCGTTTCAGGAAGAGGGACTTAATATCTTCCATTCGCCAATCAGAGGCCGGCTCTGCGGGCAATCCTCCCCAGAAAGTGAAATCCAGATAACTATACAGTAAATAAATATCTGTATCCAGGGGTGGATGTGTGAGAAGCCGAGCTCAAGTCTGAGTGATGTTTCAGTTCCTTGGACAGGTCTCCCTTCCAAAACCCCCTCACCTCACGTCTTCCCAGCTGCTTCCCAGTCCTTCCCGCACTCTCTTGGACGCTACCAGTTGATCTGGCCACGGCGCTGGTGGAAGCTGTGAGCTCCTTATGTCATACAATATTTCCATGTTTTTAATCTGGATCCCAGTGGATTGAGGGGATGACAAAGTGACATGGGACGCAATGTCTAACACAGCTGACGCTAACTATAAACCACAGCAAGGAAATCTTTACACAATGGGACTATCCAGCCGGGACACGACCCCCATTCTGCTGCCGATTTGGTGAAAATAGGGGATCGGCCATCACGTGGAGCTACGCTGATTCTGGATAAACCCAGCTGGAAAATACATATCGGCAGCAGGACTGGAGGACGTCGAGGAGACAAGAAGCAACGCCACGGCTGAGGTCTGGGTATTACCCATAAAGATACCCAAAGTGAAAAAGTCAGAGCCGACAAGGATTTTGGGCTCCACCATCGGTGAGTGTATCTCTTACCGCACACCTCTCTGGAACGCTCTCCCTCGTGCTGTCAGACTTTCCCCTAACTTCTCTTCCTTCAAACGCTCCCTGAAAACATTGCTATTTAGGGAAGCCTACCACCCAACTTACTGACGCAACCATCAATCACTCTCACCTTACAGTCCTCTCCTCCTGTTTCCAACCCCAACCCTCCTAGATTGTGAGTTCCTACGGGAATAGGGCCCTCATCTCCTCCTGTACTGTTTGTCAAATGTTGTTCAATGTATTGTAACCCTGTCTGTACTGTGCTTATTGTACAGCGCTGCGGAATATGCTGGCGCTTTATAAATTAATAATAATAATAATAATAATAGAAGAGATGTGTTGCAGCGCCTCAAGTGGTAATATGGTATATTACCTGATTTACTGGGGTTTTATCATCATTGATCACAAAGTTCTGAAGAGGAACATAATGTGAGATTTCTTAGTGTAACACTGTAGCCCAGAACTAACAATTTAGTTTAGATGGGAATGACCTCACAAAGGGAGAGCCTCCTCGGGGATGTGATGTAGACTCCAGTATACAGTCATGGCCAAAATTTTTGGCACCCCAGAAATTTTTCCAGAAAATCAAGTATTTGTCACAGTAAAGTATTGCAGTAACACATGTTTATTCCCTTTCTGTGTATTGGAACAAAACAAAAAAAAGGGGGAAAAAGCAAATTGGACATAATGTCACACAAAACTCCAAGAATGGGCTGGACAAAATTCTTGGCCCCCTTAACTTAATATTTGGTTGCACCCCCTGTATTGAGTTTTTTTTTGGTATCACATGCACACTGAGCTCATCACTTTGCTCGCACCTGACACATACTAACATCCAACAAATAAGGTCATTTCCAGGCTTTGACAAAGTATGGCATGAAAGTTGAAGGACCAGTTGGTCCATAGTTTCTTTACACCTACTGCTTCAACCACAACCTGGTTGGCACCACCAAAGGACACACATAAATGTTCCCCTTTCAAAGCCGCATGTTACCTCTATCTCAAATGCTGTAGATACCCCCCCCTTAATCTTTAATCATACTCTTCATGTCGATACAGTTTATGTAATATTACTCAAACGACACAATGACATTGATGCCAATTTTGATGTTTATTGATTGACACAAGCTGTTATAGGGACAAGGCAAGATTTTGGGTGCCGGTGGATCTGGTGGATTTGCTTCTTCTGCCAGTGTCATGCAGCATTCTCTTCTCATCACTAGGTCAGTGTCTATCTAGTTCAGCCTTACACACATCACCTACTGTGGTTGATCCAAAAGAAGGCAAAAAACCCAGTATGAAGCGCTCGCCAATATGCAACATACTGGGAAAAAATTCCTTCTTGACCCCAGAGTGGCGGTCAGATTTCTCCTTGGATCGAGCAGGTTTTATCCACATATTAAATCATATGACCTTTAATATTCTGTGTTTGCACAGTGTGTTACAGTTACACGGCTCATTCAGCGACCCAGTCAAAATCAGCCAATGATTCCTCATGATATCCAAGCCCTGGATCCGGTGGAGGTGTTAGAGAGGGAGACTCTGTTGTGAGTGTTCGCTCAAAATATCTGACATCTTCTGGGCCGCTGAGGCACGGTGTAAACGGGGGCTGCATCTTCTTAGCCAGTAAGTCATTCCAGTTTATTTCCTGTTCAAATGAAAGAGGATTGGGTTAAAAGAGCGAGCAAGATAACTTCTATATAACCAAGTATAATCCAGTAAAAAAAGCATATTACATGATAAATATCCAGAAACCTGCCCCAAAAAGTCACAATAATTCCAATAAAGCACAATCATATCATCTTCCAAATGACCTTATGGTGTACAAACACCCTCCTACCCTCAACTCCAGCTCCTACTATATCCCACAACACCCCAAAACCTAACCTGAAGTCCTGTTGATACATTTATTTAAGGTAACTCCCCATAATCTCCCCAAAATCTAACTTAAATCTTCTCTAAAATCCATTCGCAAAACATGGGGTCAGCATTGTGCTGGAACATATCGCATTCGACGCCAGGATGTGGGTCCTTTGGGCCGAGCATTGGATGCAAATGTTGATAAGAATTGATAGGGGTTTATTTGAAAGCACAGCTGTTAGTCCATATATATTTATAGCTGTTTGTCTTTCTGTATAAACTGACAGTTATGCTTTAAGTTAAATAAACTGGAAATGGGTCGGCGACAAGAGCGACTATAACTCCTCTATGCTCAATTATCTTCAGAATATAGAGGACATGGACTTACCGTGAAAAATGGGTGGTCTTTGACATCTTGTGCACCCTTCTGGCTTCCCAGACGCGTGACCGGGCTTCTTGAGAGAAGCTGAAAGGAAAGAATTAGAAATTTCGTTTAGACTTAGGAAAAATTGAAAACCCCTTTTCCCACCATATATATAGAACTTACAGAATGTGTCAGATCTGTAGCGCTGGAAGATACCCTCCTTGGAGAGACCATGAAAGCAAAGCGGATGTTGTCACTCTGCATCCCATAATTGTCTACATAGAATGGGTCCTAAAGGAATAAAATTACTAAAAGTTATTATTGAAACTAGAATAAGATCCTAATATGTGGACGTTTGGTCTTGAAAAATGTATTTACTAATATGTAATAATAAAGAAAATTAAACCCAAATGAGGCATATGAAGATATATAATACAAAAGGGCTTATTCAAAATGCACTGAAATTTCACTGAAATTCAGCATTCACTGCAGGGTCAACAAATGCGCCGAATGGATCCACCGAAGGCATCCGATAAACCGGCGAACGCCACCAAAAATCACCAAATTCGTCCGATGAACTGCCGAACCGACCACCGAATGCCTCCGATCAACCTCTGAATGCTCCTGAAAAAAGCAGACCGGCTGCCGAACAGGGGTATAAAACAATAAAAAAAAAACACGTAACTTTTAAAAGGAGTTTAACAAAATAATTACGTATGGAAATAATATACCAGGTTGTATGAATAACAATAAAAAGGTCTGTTAAAGAATTTAAAAGAAACGACATTTAAAAAAAATCGGAATCAACAATTTTTCCGAAAAAATCCAGAAAATGCCATAAAAAATTCTAAAAAAGAAATTGATAAAAAAACTTTTTGCTGGAAAAGGAAAGTAAACGGTTAAATAAAAAATTCCTAAAAAACAGATTCTTTTTTGCATTTAAACCTAAGGGATTCGCGCCTGTTTAAACTTGTTGAACGAAAGCACCGGAAATCTGGCATTTTTGCAAACATTTTGCTGCTGTACGTCGTTCTCTGAATAGATTAACCCTTGCTTCTCTATGAGTAATTTCACTGTTTGCGAATTGCACCGTATTTCGCCGGCAATTCACCAATATTAGGGGAATTGACAGTTTTCCGAATAGCTGAATTGCCACGAAATTGCAGCGTACGGACAAATTCACCATTCGGTGCAATTCAAGGCAAATTTGTCTGTCTTTAAATAACCCCTAAAGTATGTAAAGCAGTTAAATATCCATGTGGTGTTGGGATGTTACATCTAATAAATCAATTTGAAGATAATTTTTGCTTTTTAACTCAAATTGCTTTAAGAGAATATGAGGCTGTGCTCACCTTTATATTCAGCATCTTAGAAAGCATGACTCCGACGGCCCACCAGTCCACGTCTCTGGTGTAGGGTTTCCTGGCAATCATTTCTGGGGCCATGTATATTCGATTTCCACATCTACCAATGGTCTTGTCCCCAAATCCGATTCCTGAAAAACAAAACATTCAGATTGTAGGTCAAAGTAACGTTATTGACACAATTCAGTTGATTTTGTTGTCGTGTGTTAATTGTATCTCGTACTGATTTCGTGACGACTACCATTCCTTTTACATCTTTCTATGAATTGTCTCAATAGGCTTATAGTTTAAACAGCCGACTGACCGGCAATCGCTACAATATATGAGCAGCTTCTCAATGGTAAAAGATGATTTCACGTTTATAAATAGAAGCTCTGCATGAGGTTAAGTGACTGTAATAATATGGAAATAATAATAACCCATATCAGTGATGAGTGAAAAGAGACTTTCATATCTGGGCAATGTGCGGATGGAGCATGGACTCAATATCGAGTGACAAACCAAGTACTGATTAATGAAGATGGAAAGCAGATTATTTTGTGACTTTCCTTCCCCATTTCTAAGTCTGGGCGTAATGAACAGAAATGAGTATGGGGCTATTTCTCTGTAGGATTATATCTTGGAGACGTCTCCATTGCTCCTCTTTTATAATAAGTTAACATATTTCATTCTCTTTAAATCGTAACCAGTAGAAGTCTCTATGTCTCTACATAGACTGATGACACTTCATAGATAGAATTAAAAGAAGGCAGAGACTGAAAACATCCCAAATTAACAGAACCCAGAATCACTTCTGTGATGAAACAGCCGCCCTAGTGTTTATTTGCAGTTATTTTCTTTACAGTTTGTTGTCTCTGTACATAGTGTAGAGTGTTGTGTGATGTGCTATGCTGTTGTCAAAGTGTGTATCTCTATGTTACCGTCATAAGTTATAATATTTTTGCACGCACAAAATAGTAGGAGAGGACCCTGTTCAAGAGCTTGCAATCTAACCTTTTGTCTGCTTCCACCCCCCTCTCTGCATATTGTATACTTACTGCTGTAAGAAGACTCCTCTGCTTCCCTCTAGTCCTAACAAGCTGTTTTGATAAGAGTGCATGTGTAAACACTACATTGTGTTGAATGTCTTTTCTATTGTCCAGTGGCTGGAGCCTGTTATCTGTAATGTATTCTGGAAGGGAGGGGGTTGTCTCAACTGTGTGTATTTGAAATAAAGAGTCAGTCTCCATTTGTATTTTGAATCTGCAAGAACTCCTCTCATAGTGTATGTGTCGTCTACTCTGTGTGGATTCAAGCACCGTCTTATACAGTGGAAAGGGGTGCCCAGACGGAGGGTACAGAGTGTGGGGATACCCCGTTCCGTAACAACATCTTTTTGGGCTTGATAAAGGTCGCTTCTGCAACTGTAACGTTGTCTAAGTCCCTTTTAACCTCTTCCTTTTTCCTGTGAATCTTGGAGTGCCTGCGTCCATGATTTTTTTCTCTTAATGACTCTGAGGTACCTGGGGAGTTGATGCTATTTCAGTATTGTATATGTTCCCTATCCAGTAACTTCACAGTCAAGTGCACCGTTTCTTCCCTTTGTTTTTTGGTACAAAGCACTGCACTCCTAGACTGACAATGGCTTATTGAATCCCACAAGCAGTCCACATTTTAAAGGACAGGGACATTTTATACTTAGTAAATGACGCTTTCAAATACACTATTATGTTTAAAACTAGATTTACCTATTTTGCCGAGTCCAAAATCTGTGATCTTGGCGAATCCTTCTTTATCCAGCACAATGTTATCCAGCTTTAGATCTCTGGGTGAAAATGAGAAATTTAAAAAAGAAACTTGGTTACATTGTTGCACTTGCCATATATGCTTCTATTATTCAAATATATTAGTTAACGGGAACGTTCGACCCGCCTTGAGTCTTATATTCTAGTAACTCACCTATGGATAATCTTTTGCTGATGGAGGAATTCGAGCCCTAGAACAATACAGGCCATGTAGAACCGGGCCATGGGCTCAGGGAATGACTTCAGAGATTTTAGTCTGATCCTAAGGTCCCCACCGGCAGCGTACTCCATAGCAAAATATGCCCGGTCATTGGTGTGGAACGAGGCAAAAAGATTGGTCACAAATGGGTGCCTCACGCTGCTTATAGTTGTCAATATTTCCCTCTCCGTCAAGATGCTGAAAAACAATCATAGAAAGAGAATTATGATTTTTTTTAACCCTTTCGATACTGAGCCATTTCACCGCTGTGTGCTGAGATAATTTTTACCGGTTTCGCTCATCATGTTTATTTAAACGCGATTAGAAGTCACATTTTATTATACAACCCAAAAAAATGATATATCGTTCTTTCCGGCAGACTCAGCGGATTCAAAATATATCATTATTATATGTATGCGTCATGTCCTGCCTGAATATTATAACATAAAATGCAATAAAATTAGAATTTTCAATTATCTACCGTGTGTAAAGTTCTTTTTACATTTTATCATGCGAGTCTTTGCGGTTATATTTTCTATGAGTTGCGCTTGTTAAAAAAAATTAGAAATGGGGACAAGTTACATTTTTTTGGGGAGAAATTACATGATTTTTAGCAAACGCCCCATAGAAAAAATCATTAGTGCAGCATCATTGTTCACATTATAATTTAAATCAGAACAATATTGCCGCATTAATAAAACAAAACAAAAAAAAAAACTTCCTACAGCCAACTGTACATGCGGCAGGACGCGCTGAGTGCGTCCTCTGCATCGAAAGGGTTAAAGTACGGCTTTCCTTTCAAAAGCAAGGTTAGAATATGTTAAACGTACCGTAAATACCTTACAGCCGACAGACATCCTACCCTAATATATTATTTTATATATCCCTCAATCTTTCACCATCTACAGGCCACTTTGTATTCCATATCGTTCCCAGGTAGTGGCCATTACTTGTTTATATATGGACATGGGACTATGAGGCCACTCTGCCATGTGATCCAACAATCATAACGAAATTTGGGATAGATCATACGATATGTGTTTTTATCACTGCCGTAAAGGCGCTCACCCACTGAATTCACTGAATTTCAAACGCTATAGTACAAACCTATACACTGAATTTATCCAAAGTATCTTTTCACTAATCTAATAAAGCACATGGACATCAGATGTCTCTTAGTCAATTAAAAACAAACTAAATAAGTAACTGTTAAATTGATAATTTACTGCTACATTGATAATGAATCTCCTTTCACTAACCTCTGAATGCCCAATGAACTGAATTCTGCCAATTTGATGGTTTTAATGGCGAACAACTCCTTGGTGACCTTAAACTCTGCAAGCATCACCTGAAATAAGAAATAATAATTACATTTTTATGCTTTTGATGAGAATCCTTTAAAAATGTTAGTAGAAATGGAATAAACATACTTTTCCAAAACCTCCCCGGCCCAGGACTTTGTGGAGGTTGAAGTCTTGCAGGCTTATTGCAGATCTGGGGTCACTGGATGCTTCAACATCTGATGAAGAATCCTAGAAAACAAAGTAAAAAAGCATAAATGTATGAGATTTTTCTTGTGCACACGTCACTCATCCACCTACTGAGCGCAAACTTTTATACTGATTCTATGCATAGCTTTTAACTTTACCTGTACAGGTTCTTCAGGGATGTAAATCTCTGGTGATCGTCCCTCGGCATAACCACATGCATAGTCCACAGATGGTGCAAGAGTTGGTGACGACTCTGCTGAAACATCGCATGCACAAGCCTGAGATTGTAAAGAGAGTGGCAATGTTTCAGCAGGATCATCACACTCGGAGGACTCAGATGATACTACGCATGGTAATGGTCCAGCGGGATCATCAGATTCAGGTGTCTCGGATGGCTGAAAGATTTTTTCTGGCTTTGGCTCTGGCTCAGAAACTGTCTTCTGTATGAGTGATTCACTTTAATGAAAAATAAAGAAATATCCAATGTTATCTTTCTAGTAATGTTACAGAATACTTTATGAAAGGATGCTTCAAACAGAAGAACCTGAGAAGTATTCTCCATTAACTTTGTTATACACAATATAAGTTTTCATACCTTCCATCCTGAGACTCTTCAGGCAGGGGTTTCACCATTTCAATCACAATGACTAGCACTCGTTGTTTTTTGATATCTGGAGCTTCAGTTGGTACAGGAAATTCCTCTTGCTCAGGACCTGTCATCTGTGATTCACTGCAACAAAAACAATAGTATATAGTATAACTCATCCATGCCCTTGTATTCTCCCGACTTGACTATTGTAATAATCTCTTAGCTGACCCCACACCTCTCCCCCCTACAATCTATTCTGAATGCCTCTGCCTAGCTCCTCCACCTCACCTGCTGCTTGGTCTCTGCCGCTTCTCTCTGCGAGTCCCTTCACTGGCTCCCCATCCACTGCAGAATTAAATTCAAAATCCTTATCCTTACCTACAAAGCTCTCACTAACTCAGCTCCCCACTACCTGTCCTCACTAATCACCAAATACACCCCAGCCCGTTCCCTAAGATTAATCAGTGACTTGCACCTAGATTCTCCCTGCATCCCCTCTTCCCACGATAGACTGTAGGATTTCTTACATGCAGCCCCCATCCTCTGGAATGCTCTCCTTCATACTGTCAGACTTTCCCCTAGTTTCTCTTCCTTCAAACGCTCCCTTAAGACATTCCTATTTAGGGAAGCCGACCACCCGACTTACTGATGCAAACAGTCCATCACTCTTTACCTTGCAGTCCATCACTCTCACCATGCAGTCCATCACTCTCACCTAGCAGTCCTCTCCTTCTGTTTCTACCCCAACCCTTTTAGATTGTGAGTTCCCACGGGAATAGGGCCCTCGTCTCCTCCTTTACTGGTTTGTTAAAATGTTGTTCAATGTATTGTAACCCTATCTATACTGTGCCCATTGTACAGCGCTGCGGAATATGCTGGCGCTTTATAAAAAAAGATTATTAATAATAATAATTTGTTGAATTGGTTTATTTTACCTGTTCTGTTAGTCGTGTTTTAGTAGAATATCGTGTTTCAAGAAACGCTGTATTAAAAATGTCTCCCTCTCTTTTTGGAAATATTTGGTCAGATGCGGCTGAAGGCCCTTTATATACTTTGCATACTGCAAACTTACACTCTCGTAAGAAATAAAGGGCAAACATTTTAATGTCGTGCACAAAACTATCAAAATCTTCACTAAAGCAATACGGATGACACTGAGTGTAAGATTGCAATGTGCGATGCATTCAAATTTATCAAATGCATCAGAAAGTCTAAATATTCAGCTACATCTAAATTTATTCTGTAACATTTTATTTTCAAAATCTGTTCAGGCCGAACCGAATCGTGCAAGTCTGACAATCTATATTAATACAAAAGGTGTACTGCACTATTGTATCAAATCCAGTGACTCTCAATTCTCCAATGAGGCATTGACAGGAATAAAGACAGACCAAGGTTTGAATGAAACAATGTAAATAGTTTGGAATGTTCCTAATAAAAACAAAATAACTGTCAGTCAAATGGGAGCGTTGTTGAGGATCTGAATAAGTAAATCGTTTACAACCAAAATAATATTGACCATATATTCCTAAGATTTTATAGAGATCAATGAAGATGAAGTTGTGAATCTAAATGTAGATTTTCTTACACAAAATCTTTGTTCTAGCTGCTCTAAACCTATCAAGTAAACTAAAGGCTGAGAAGTGGCCACATAAATACTCTGTACATTAATGAGAAATGTCTTTTTACCCAGTGGTTGGTGGAACATTCTGGATCTGGGTGTCTTCTATTAAAGGAATGTCAGCATTCACCTCAAAGATGTCATCAGAGGATATATCTGTAAAAGGTGGGACAGAACACATTATAAATATTTGATATGAAATGGGGGTTAATTATACACTTATTATGAATCCCTTATAATGAAAGAAAATAATCAGAATCTGCAAAGTTGTGTTTGTTGCTTGGTTGTGTTACAGTTCAGTTTCACGTGCTGGAGTCCTATTTCTTTTATGTTTTACACAACCAAGAAGTGAAGAGCATCCTTTTACATGATTATTCATGGTGCTGATTTTAAATATGATAAACAAGGAGTACACCATGTCCTATATTCATTAATAAGTGTGATGCATCCTGGGTATTAGCTATATTTGCATTCTTATGTTAAACAGATAACTAGTGAGAGATCACTGGGCTCCCGCACTCATCAAACTTTGCCAAGATAAGAGGAAACCTCAAATTATTTATAGTTTTATTTAAATTATATTTTATACTTTATTCTTTCCTAAATACCAGATGTACAGACGGTCTTTCCTGGCTATTATCCATTAATATACCTTTAAAAAAGACCATATAATACTGGACATCACTAAACCATAGACACAGGCAGGTCTTAAATGTTAGTATTGATGCCCTCAAGCCCTTCCATTCATATACGTTTTCCTGATGGAGCCGTGATTTATAGCGATGAAATGTGGCAAAGTGTGATTAAGCCGTTGTATAATTACTATATAATAATGTTTTGAGTAACCGGCTGACCTGTCAGTGTATAGCTCCAGCCTAAAACTAACCAATCACATCTTGTTTTATAACAGCTACAAGTTTTACATTCAGGGAATAACGTCTAAGTTATGAGTGGAAGTGTAGCTGTTACCCTCCAATTTTTTTTAACTTGTATTCTTTGTGATTTTTTTTTTTTGGCTTTGTCCTATTCTCATACCATTGGCTTCACTCTATAAGGCGTGGCGTTTTATTCACTGAATAAAATCCACACTTTAATTCCACTTCTAAAGGAGATGTTGAGACTCCAGCTATTTTTTCTTTTCATTTTGAATTGTCTTACCTGATATTCCATGAATAGTAACATATTCAACACTTCGACTCTCCGATGGCTAAAGAAGAAGAAGAAAAGAAAGTCAGAAAATCACGGCCACTTGGCTCCAATGCATTAATTATAAGCATAAATAGATCCCTTATAACCCCATCCCCTTTTCAAAGAACAGCAAGCATTTATAACGTGTTACCCCCAGCGAAATAATATACAAAACCACATTATAATACAAGAATGGCTGGTTGTAAGGGGTAATGATTGAAATATTCCTCCTGGATCCTGTATGTAAGGTGAGTACAGGGATCAGGTATATGGAGGAATCCTGAGCGGGGACTCAATTTGGGCAACTCCTGATTTCCATTATTATTCTCTCAAACATAGAAATATGGAGAAAGCTCGCCCTCCCCGTACCGTCTCACCTCTCTGCAAGTAAGGGTTAAATTGCAACAACTTAAGTCCCCATATTAGGGCTCCATTCCAAGCCTGGTGTAAACTTACCAGAGCCATTAAAGTCAATGGAGTTGCTAAGTATGTAACACATCTGGTTAATTTTACACCAGGGTTGGAATAGAGTCCTTAGTTCTGTGTGTGTGAGACTACTGCGCTCACAATCCAGAGAATCCAGTGTTTGATGCTGGGACTAATCATGGAAAGATGGCGTTGGAGATATCCGGGGGTGGGGTTAGCATTGACTTTAATAAGGGAAATCATGGGGATTCAAAAAGCCGTAACAGAGGCTGAAGAGATGTGACAGCGTGAGGCCGATTCCTACATCAAGGAATGGATTTATAGACTGGGGGAATATTCACAAACTTAGAAATAACATCTTTCAAAATAAAACTGACTGGGAATACAAATAAAAATTGGGCAAAATAGAGCTATCGCTTAATATAAAAACGGCAAATCATTTAATCATCATAAATCTGTTAAACCTGATATAAATAAGCGTATATCTTACATCAACACTCTATGACAGCTAATAAACAGATATATATAAAAATATATATCTATTATATATGGTGCAATGTCTTTCCTATTAAAAGAGCTTCCTTAGTCAAAGAATAAACTTAGTTATGAAGTTAATGTGACATGATGAGATGAAGAACTGGACCAAACCAAGTCATTTCCTTACTTTTCTGGAGCGTCTCCGTGGAAAACAGCAGAAAATATCGCAAAATTTTGCCATGTTCAGCTAATCAAGAAACTCACTAACGAATTTAAGCAACTCGCAAACTCTGAGCTAGAGGAGCTTGCAGGAGACTTTTATAGCTGGATGATGTCACACTGCCACACTGTGACATCACAGGGTTCCAGAACTGCAGGTAGGCTAGATGCTTTGCAGTGATGGACTGCAGGACTTACAGTAAACAAGGATTAACCTTTTAGTGTCTGGGCAGTTTTAAAATATATGTGCATGCTGAAAAGCAGGGACAGTCTGAGCATATTACTAGAATTTATATGGAGTTGTATTAAATTGTAAGGGCTCTTTTCCAACCCTGGTGTAAATTTTCTTAAAGCTGTTGCAAACTTAAAATCTCCATAGACTATGGGCCTTATTCCACCGCTGTCGCTATGTGTCACGTCTCCTGTATTTATCTTAATACATTCTTTATTTATCTTAACTATGAGAATCATTATTCCCCTCATGCTGCAAGCTGACCTACAGCGATTCGAGTTTTGCGATTCCCTGCTCGAGCTCACTGTAACTTCACATCTCTTGTACTTTGTTTAGGATATGTTACTTTGCACCTATGGATAGAATCACAAGCTATTCAAGGTAACTTGCTCTTCCTTTTGTCACGTTCCATGCTGGCATACCTGTCTTCCTGCCCTCTGTATTTGTATATTGTGTTTTTTCCCTTGTGTTTCTGTTGCTGCCAATTCCTGGGTGGCCTCCCAGGGGTTAATTGGTGTTCTGTGTGCTGCTCACCTGTTTACCCTTGCCTTGATTCCCCTGACTATATTAGAGCAATGTACCTATAGGACATTGCTGGGTCATTTTACTTTGCCTGGTCTCCTTGCGACTTGTGTCCTGAGAGCTCCTTGCTGTGTTCCTGTTATCCTCCGTTTGTTCATCCTTGTTTAGTTTTTGCCTCTGTTATTTCTGTTCCAGTTTATGTCAGTTCCTTTTGTGTATTTAGTTCTGTCTATTGCTGTATTTTGGTTTGCTGTTTATGTTCCATTCTGATTCCCCGGTTACTGATTTTGGCTTGGCTGACTTCCCTTCTGGTTCCTATTCCTATATCCTGTATGACGTACTCTCTCTGGTTATGACCTTTTGGCTTTCCTCTATATGACTACTCTATAGTATTTTCCTTGTCTGTACCGTTTCCAGGTAACCCTGTCATCTGTATACAACAAAAGACTCTGTACGGCTTCAAGGTAATACTTTCCCTTAGATTAGATCCGGCTATCCTAAAGACCGGCCTTTCAGTGCAGGGAATCTTTGGTATTGCCGTACAGAGGTCTTTTGTTAACCCTGTGTTGCTTTCATCTGTCCTTGCAGTTTACACTGCATCTCTGCATATAGGGGCTTCCCTCAGGAACCAGGGCCTCACCTTGCTGCGAGTTATATTCACAGGGATATATATACAGACCGACCACTTCCAAGGATCGGAGGGCAAGGATAGGGTGGTGCGTGCCTGGTGGTACTGCCACCGTGACACCTTTCAGGCGTCAGGATCTCACTAAGAAATACTGACACCTAAATGCTGACGTTAAGTGTTTTTTACATTTTCCAAATCACTTAATACACCAGCCTAAGCCCCCTAAAAAACCTATATTTACCTCATAGGGATTGTAATAGCAGTAACGGAGGCTGAAGAGATGTGACGCCCTAAGGCTGATTCCTACATCAAGGAATGGATTTATGGATTGGGGAAATATTTGCTAAACAATGACTTGTAATAACAACACATTAATAGACTTGCAAACTTAAACTCATTGGGCGGAAAACTCAAGCTCAGGCAAAATAGAAATAACATTCAGTCCTGCTCCCAAAGTTTAAATTCAGAAAGTAATCACGGGAACTCATTTATCTGTGATAAACTGTCATAAAACTAATATAAATAAGTAAATATCTTGGATCATCACCCTATGTCTTCTGCTGATCATGTTTCCTCTATGTGATTATATGTTTAAATATATGTTAAAATGTTAGTCCTTTCACTAGTGGCTTGCTTAATAAATGTATAAAGAAACTGTTGCATAACAAGCTATATTATTACTAAACCAAAGCTCTGTCCATAATATGTATATAATTACTATATCATTCCTATCACTAGGGGCTTTCTTAGCTCAGGTATAAAGAAGTCAATGTGACGGAATATATATATATATATATACTACAATGTCTTTCCTATTAAAAGAGCTTCCTTACTCAACGAATAAACTTAGTTATAAAGTTAATGTGACATGATGAAATAAAGAACTGGACCAAACCAAGTCATTTCCTTACTTTTCTGGAGCGTCTCCGTGGAAAACAGCAGAAAATATCGCAAAATTTTGCCATGTTCAGCTAATCAAGAAACTCACTGACGAATTTAAGCAACTCGCAAACTCTGAGCTAGAGGAGCCTGCAGGAGACTTTTATAGCTGGATGATGTCACACTGCCATACTGTGACATCACAGGGTTCCAGAATTGCAGGTAGGCTAGATGCTTTCCAGTGATAGACTGCAGGACTTACAGTAAACAAGGATTAACCTTTGAATGTCTGAGCAGTTTTAAAATATATGTGCAAGCTGAAAAGCAGGGACAGTCTGAGCATATTACTAGAATTTATATGGAGTTGTATTAAATTGTAAGGGCTCTTTTCCAACCCTGGTGTAAATTTCACTACAGCTGTTGCAAACTTAAAATCTCCATAGACTATGGGCCTTATTCCACCGCTGTCGCTATGTGTCACGTCTCCTGTATTTATCTTAATACATACTTTATTTATCTTAACTATGAGAATCACTATTCCCCTCTTGCTGCAAGCTGACCTACAGCGATTCGAGTGTTGCGATTCCCTGCTCGAGCTTACTGTAACTTCACATCTCTTGTACTTTGTTTAGGATATTTTACTTTGCACCTATGGATAGAATCACAAGCTATTCAAAGTAACTTGCTCTTCCTTTCAGGAGTTAGGATCTCACTAAGAAATACTGACACCTAAATGCTGACGTTAAGTGTTTTTTACATTTTCCAAATCACTTAATACACCAGCCTAAACCCCCTAAAAATCCTAGATTTACCTATCACTAGGGGCTTTCTTAGCTCAGGTATAAAGAAGTCAATGTGACGGAATATATATATATATATATATACTACAAAGTCTTTCCTATTAAAAGAGCTTCCTTACTCAACGAATAAACTTAGTTATAAAGTTAATGTGACATGATGAAATAAAGAACTGGACCAAACCAAGTAATTTCCTTACTTTTCTGGAGCGTCTCCGTGGAAAACAGCAGAAAATATCGCAAAATTTTGCCATGTTCAGCTAATCAAGAAACTCACTAACGAATTTAAGCAACTCGCAAACTCTGAGCTAGAGGAGCTTGCAGGGGACCTTTATAGCTGGATGATGTCACAAGCAGATCCACACTGTGACATCACAGGGTTCCAGCTCTGCAGGTAGGCTAGATGTTTTGCAGTGATGGACTGCAGGACTTACAGTAAACAAGGATTAACCTTTGAGTGTCTGCGCAGATTTGAAATATATGTGCAAGCTGAAAATATAGGACAGTCTGAGCATATTACTAGAATTTATATGGAGTTATTCATAAAACTTTAATCAGGTAAATCCCATAGCTTTCAATGTAAAACAAGTTCCCGTTTTTATTAAATATTTATTCAACAAACGGTGACTTATCCTGTACGGTACAATTTCGTGGCCATTCGACTATTCGAAAAGCTGACAGTTCGCTAAATATTGGCCAACTGCCAGCAACATACGGTGATCTTCAACAGCAGCGAACTCCCCATAGAGAAGCAATGGTTAATCTATTCAGAGAACACCGAACAGCAGAGAAATGTCAGTGAAATGCCCTGATGTTCGGTGGTTTCATTTGACAGGTTTAATCAGGCGAATCCCATAGGTTTCAATGTAAAAAATATCCCCTTTTTTTCTCAATATTTATTAAACTGTTTATTTTAATTTGCTGCAAAAAGTCTCTTTATTTATTTTTTATAAGGAATTTTTCAGGATTTGACGAGAAGTTATATTTTCTGATTTTTTTCTTTTTTTATTTAAATAGAGTTTTTTCCCCTGTAACTGACCTTTTTATTATTATTCATAGAACCATATTTATTAATTACAGACATTTTTGTGCAGTAGTTTTTTTGCAAACAGATTTTAAAAGTTGCGGTATGTGTTTTTTTTTTTTTTTTTCTCATTTTTATCCATTTTTCGGCTTTTTCAGAAGTCTGCTCGGCGTTCTGGTCGGCGGGTCTTCATTTTTTTCGGATCAATTTGGCATTTTTTCGGAGTGTTTTCGAATTGGTTCTGCGACTTTTTTTTGGAATGTTTCGGTGTTTTTCCAGATGCCTTTGGTGGTTTTGTGGTGGTTTTTCGGATCGATTCACCAAATTTTGCAGCGGTCTTTCTGATGCATTTGGCGGCTTTTCCCTGCACTTCGGGGACGAGTGGTGAATGCAGAATTCACCGTAAGGCTCAGGAGATTTTACTCCCCGAAGTGCGGGGAACGAAAGAGCACCGAAATTCCAGTGGAATTTCAGTGCGCTTTGAATAACCTTGAAATATACAGTATATGCCAGACTTTGTTTTACATTTTCTTTATAAACAAACCAGTTATAAGACATAACCAAAATGAAACAACTGGAAGGAAGATGTTATAGAAACGCATTGTCTAAGTCTCGTGGAGCAAACAATGAAATATATGGGCACACAAACGCATGATCATAGCAAAGGGACCAGGTTCCATTCCATTGGGTCTGACTCCCGTGTCCCACCCGAAGGTCTGAGGTGTGCAGGGCGGGGTGGACTTCTGGAGTGCATCCGCACCACCCGACCTGTCGGTACAAGTAATGAAGGGTAGTCTACGTTGTTGACTTTGATCCCTGATAACTCTTAAACAGAAAGTCTAACAACAAATACCACGTGGAATGGTAGTTATCGTATCTAATATTCATGAAGAAGAACATCTCCATTTCATAAATTCTTTCCACTGCCTTGATCCACTCTTGGACAGTTGGGGGTGACACAGAACGCCAAAGTTTAGGTATCAGGGCCTTAGCCATATTGAGTAATTGTATAGCCAGGAAATTCCTATATGTGAGTGTAGGTATAGGAACCAAATGAAAGAGTGCTAAGTGGGGGGAAGGTATCAAGTCAGCAGCAGTGATGTCATTGAACAGTGTGACAATAGAATCCCAGTATGTACAAATGTATGGGCAGTCCCACCATATACATATGTAGGTGCGTGCCTGGGGATTTGAAGCAACGCCAGCATGCTTTACTAGAGGCCGGGAATATCTTGTGCAATCTAGTGGGGGTCATATAACTGCGAGATAGAAGCTTATAGTGTGACTGTTGAACGTGTAGGCTCCTAGAGGTGTGTGCCGCAGTTTGAAATATTTTGCCCAAGTTTTCCTACGATATTGGAACATCTAATTCCCCATCCCATCTCTCTGCGTAGGAGGGAAGGGTGTGGCCAAGGCGTCGAGCAACGTACCGTAAATAGTCAATAACATGTGTGGGGGGGTTGGGTTAGACACGCATAAAGTATCAAATGACATCTCGTCCATTCGTACGTCTACCGGGTTCCCTATTGGGTGTATGAAATGGATGAGTTGGCGGTAACAAAACTGTTCTAGGGGTGTGTGGGTATCTAGCCTCAACAATGTCGGTAACGGAAGCAGAGCAGAGTTTGTAAGACAGTCTGACAGTGGGAGATAATGTCCCTCCACATCGATGGACTAAAAATTATGGGCCATTCCTGCCTGGAAGAGCGGATTAAAAATTACCGGGGTAAACAGGGAGGGGTGCTTGGAGAGGGACAAGGAACTCCTCAGTTTCTGCCACCTCCAAAGGGTAGGAGTCACAAGCGGGTGAGGGGAAATTAATAAGTGTGCAGGGGGAACTGACTGCCATGGTAACCTGGTTATGGGTAGGAAAGTGGATCAAAAACAACAAACTTTTTTTAAATAATGACAAAACTGTAACGATGCTCTTTGGAACAAAACCTAAACTACACAAATTGCAAAATCCCCATCTATGTGTTGGGACAAAATCAAATGGCACGCTGACCACAGTCACTTCTCTCAAATATCTAGGTATGTGGTTGGACCCTAATCTATCCTTTGGCCCCCACATCGAAAAACTCATCTAAACTTTACCCCAAACTAGCTACCCTGTACAGAAACAAATCCTGCCTGAGCCCCGCGGTAAGAAAGCAGATTGTACAGCAAATGCTTATGCCGGCTATTGATTACGGAGATGTAGTGTATGCAGCCGCCCCGCAAACACACCTTCATAAGCTTACTACATTGTATAACTCATTCTGCCGCTTTGCATTACAATGTAACTACATGACCCACCATTGTGACATGTTAAAAGAGCTAAACTGGCCATCGCTGGAATCCAGACGCACCCTTCACCTTTCCAGCCTGGTGTTTAAGAGCATCTCTGGGAAGCTGCCACCCTACCTGAATAGACTGCTTCCCCCAGCAGCTCCCTCATCCTATAACCTCCGATCCAGGACCAGCACCTTACTTGCTATACCACAATACAAAAAGACAGTGGCTCGGTCCTCATTTTCCTACAGAGCACCACAATTATGGAATAACCTCCCAGACACCATCAAATCTTCCAGTCTTATGTCACTCAAGAGCTCCTTACTAACATACCTCAATACAGAATGCACCTGTAAACATGTAACCTAGTGATGTCGGATATAATCTCTGCACGTGAATACAACACGTTTATATATATTGGACTTATTAGCCAAGCCTCCAATATATCAGGGATTATTATTTCATAAGAAACTTATACGAGACACAAATATCATGTCACGTTCTGTGCTGGAAAATCTGTCTTCCTGCCCTCTGTATTTGTATATATGTTTTTTCCCTTGTGTTTCTGTTGCTGCTAATTCCTGGGTGGCCTCCCAGGGGTTAATTGGTGTTCTGTGTGCTGCTCACCTGTTGATCCTTGCCCTGATTCCCCTGCCTATATTAGAGCTATGTACCCATAAGACATTGCTGGGTCACTTTCCTTTGCCTGGTCTCCTTGCATCCTGTGTCCTGAAAGCTCCTTGCTGTGTTCCTGATAGCCTCCTTTTGTTAATCCTGGTTCAGTGATTGCCTCTTATTTCTGTTCCAGTTTATGTCAGTTCCTTCTGTGTATTTTGTTCTGTCCATTGCTGTATTTTGTTTTGCTGTTTATGTTCCATTCAGATTCCCCGGTTACTGATTTTGGCTTGGCTGACTTCCCTTCTGGTTCTGATTCCTGTATCCTGTATGACGTACTCTCTCTGGTTATGACCTTTGGCTTTCCTCTATGACTATTCTATGCTATATTCCGTGCCTGTACCGTTTCCAGGTAACCCTGTCATCTGCATATAACAAAAGACTCTGTACGGCTTCAAGGTAATACTTTCCTTTAGATTAGATCCGGCTATCCTAAAGACCGGTCTTTCAGTGCAGGGAATCTTTGGTATTGCCGTACAGAGGTCTTTTGTTAACCCTTTGCTTTCACCTGTCCTTGCAGTTTACCCTGCATCTCTGCATATAGGGGCTTCTCTCAGGAACCAAGGCCTCACCTTCCTGCGAGTTATATTCATAGGGATATATATACAGACCGACCACTTCCAAGGATCGGAGGGCAAGTATAGGGTGGTGCGTGCCTGGTGGTACTGCCACCGTGACATAATGACCCAGCCATTACATAAGCCCGCAGAGATGTGTACCGTGTTGGAAACCATATTGCACATGTTTGAGGAATTTGTGGTTTACCTCACCTCAAAGGGTTACTGAGCCTGTGTCTAGATTCTGGCAATCAGGTTTCATTTGAAAGCAGAGTTCGTGGTCCGCTTTCTCCTGATGAAAAGAACAGAAGACGTGAGTACAATCTCTGTTTTTATTGTGCCAGTTCGTTGCACTTTTTGTCTGGCTGTCCCCTCAAGCCGGTGCGTCCTGGGGCTGGAGTGCCGGTGCGTCCTGGGGCTGGAGTGCCGGTGCGTCCTGGGGCTGGAGTGCCGGTGCGTCCTGGGGCTGGAGTGCCGGTGCGTCCTGGGGCTGGAGTGCCGGTGCGTCCTGGGGCTGGAGTGCCAGTGCGTCTCAAGACTTGCGGTGAGTCTGTGCGTCCTGATACTGGCCGAGTGCCAACTGTGCCCATGTCCCACAGTAAGATCGCTAAAGCTAGACCACGCATGAGATCCACTGGCGCCAGACCTAGCTGGGAGTCGGATAGTGCCAGACCACGTAGGGGATCTGATGGTGCCAGACCCTGCGGGGAGTCAGATGGCACCAGACCCCACTTTGAGTTCAGACCTCCTGAGAAATCCAGGTCTGAGAAAGAGGCATCCGATAATAAACCTCAGACTTCTGTAGATACCTCTGATGGCTGTAAGGTTTTAAAGACACAACTGGCTGGTTCTGAGCAGCGACTGGCAGCCAAAAGACAGTCCCTACGTATGGTTACTGGTTGTATTACATGTAGAGCCGCAACCCCAGTGCCAATTGGCGGTAAGCCAGTTCTGTCTGGCAATGAGAAGCCAGTCCTGTTTCCGTCTGGCAATGAGAAGCCAGTCCTGTTTCCGTCTGGCAATGAGAAGCCAGTCCTGTTTCCGTCTGGCAATGAGAAGCCAGTCCTGTTTCCGTCTGGCAATGAGAAGCCAGTCCTGTTTCCGTCTGGCAATGAGAAGCCAGTCCTGTTTCCGTCTGGCAATGAGAAGCCAGTCCTGTTTCCGTCTGGCAATGAGAAGCCAGTCCTGTTTCCGTCTGGCAATGAGAAGCCAGTCCTGTTTCCGTCTGGCAATGAGAAGCCAGTCCTGTTTCCGTCTGGCAATGAGAAGCCAGTCCTGTTTCCGTCTGGCAATGAGAAGCCAGTCCTGTTTCCGTCTGGCAATGAGAAGCCAGTCCTGTTTCCGTCTGGCAATGAGAAGCCAGTCCTGTTTCCGTCTGGCAATGAGAAGCCAGTCCTGTCTCCGTCTGGCAATGAGAAGCCAGTCCTGTCTCCGTCTGGCAATGCGCAGCCAGTCCTGTCTCCGTCTGGCAATGCGCAGCCAGTCCTGTCTCCGTCTGGCAATGCGCAGCCAGTCCTGTCTCCGTCTGGCAATGAGAAGCCAGTCCTGTCTCCGTCTGGCAATGAGAAGCCAGTCCTGTCTCCGTCTGGCAATGAGAAGCCAGTCCTGTCTCCGTCTGGCAATGAGAAGCCAGTCCTGTCTCCGTCTGGCAATGAGAAGCCAGTCCTGTCTCCGTCTGGCAATGAGAAGCCAGTCCTGTCTCCGTCTGGCAATGAGAAGCCAGTCCTGTCTCCGTCTGGCAATGAGAAGCCAGTCCTGTCTCCGTCTGGCAATGAGAAGCCAGTCCTGTCTCCGTCTGGCAATGAGAAGCCAGTCCTGTCTCCGTCTGGCAATGAGAAGCCAGTCCTGTCTCCGTCTGGCAATGAGAAGCCAGTCCTGTCTCCGTCTGGCAATGAGAAGCCAGTCCTGTCTCCGTCTGGCAATGAGAAGCCAGTCCTGTCTCCGTCTGGCAATGAGAAGCCAGTCCTGTCTCCGTCTGGCAATGAGAAGCCAGTCCTGTCTCCGTCTGGCAATGAGAAGCCAGTCCTGTCTCCGTCTGGCAATGAGAAGCCAGTCCTGTCTCCGTCTGGCAATGAGAAGCCAGTCCTGTCTCCGTCTGGCAATGAGAAGCCAGTCCTGTCTCCGTCTGGCAATGCGAAGCCAGTCCTGTCTCCGTCTGGCAATGCGCAGCCAGTCCTGTCTCCGTCTGGCAATGCGCAGCCAGTCCTGTCTCCGTCTGGCAATGCGCAGCCAGTCCTGTCTCCGTCTGGCAATGCGCAGCCAGTCCTGTCTCCGTCTGGCAATGCGCAGCCAGTCCTGTCTCCGTCTGGCAATGCGCAGCCAGTCCTGTCTCCGTCTGGCAATGCGCAGCCAGTCCTGTCTCCGTCTGGCAATGCGCAGCCAGTCCTGTCTCCGTCTGGCAATGCGCAGCCAGTCCTGTCTCCGTCTGGCAGCGCAGCCAGTCCTGTCTCCGTCTGGCAATGCGCAGCCAGTCCTGTCTCCGTCTGGCAATGCGCTACCAATGTTGCCTGATCCTGGCACGAAGCCAGCGGTGACAGTGATGTCTGATTCTGGTAAGCTGCCAGTCAGATCCATGGCAAACTGTGTGTCAGCAGTGCCAGAGCTACATTGCAACACCACTGTGCCCATGCCCCACAGAGAGTCCGGGGTTTCCAAACCTCATGGTAAGGCACAGGTAGGCGAGCCTACTCCCACTGTTGCCATGTCAGGTATGGTGGTCACCCCTTCCAAGTCTCGATCCAGGAGGAGACGGGGGAAGCTGACCAACACTAGTCAATCTGGTTCCAAGAATACCACGCTCCAGGATGGGTCTGATGCCGTATTCTGTGCCTATCGTGAGGAGATCCAGCAGGGTAGTGGCCTGACTGGTACCCACATCCCTAATTCTAGCCCTGTACCCGAGGGTTATATACGATCCCCATGCGGGATGTTGTTCCGTGAGGCACACTGGGCCATGATCAGGAAAGACCCTAATGCGCTCATGTGTTTTGAGGAGGAGGAAGACGACACTGAGTGGGTCCTTAATGGATTTTGGTAACTGGTGTTAGAAGCAGGAAACCAGATCACGGTCTGTCATGTTTTATGTTTTGGGTGCCCTGGGGTCACCCATGGAGGAGGGGATACTGTCACGTTCTGTGCTGGAAAATCTGTCTTCCTGCCCTCTGTATTTGTATATATGTTTTTTCCCTTGTGTTTCTGTTGCTGCTAATTCCTGGGTGGCCTCCCAGGGGTTAATTGGTGTTCTGTGTGCTGCTCACCTGTTGATCCTTGCCCTGATTCCCCTGCCTATATTAGAGCTATGTACCCATAAGACATTGCTGGGTCACTTTCCTTTGCCTGGTCTCCTTGCATCCTGTGTCCTGAAAGCTCCTTGCTGTGTTCCTGATAGCCTCCTTTTGTTAATCCTGGTTCAGTGATTGCCTCTTATTTCTGTTCCAGTTTATGTCAGTTCCTTCTGTGTATTTTGTTCTGTCCATTGCTGTATTTTGTTTTGCTGTTTATGTTCCATTCAGATTCCCCGGTTACTGATTTTGGCTTGGCTGACTTCCCTTCTGGTTCTGATTCCTGTATCCTGTATGACGTACTCTCTCTGGTTATGACCTTTGGCTTTCCTCTATGACTATTCTATGCTATATTCCTTGCCTGTACCGTTTCCAGGTAACCCTGTCATCTGCATATAACAAAAGACTCTGTACGGCTTCAAGGTAATACTTTCCTTTAGATTAGATCCGGCTATCCTAAAGACCGGTCTTTCAGTGCAGGGAATCTTTGGTATTGCCGTACAGAGGTCTTTTGTTAACCCTTTGCTTTCACCTGTCCTTGCAGTTTACCCTGCATCTCTGCATATAGGGGCTTCTCTCAGGAACCAAGGCCTCACCTTCCTGCGAGTTATATTCATAGGGATATATATACAGACCGACCACTTCCAAGGATCGGAGGGCAAGTATAGGGTGGTGCGTGCCTGGTGGTACTGCCACCGTGACATATCAATCGTTATATCTCTTAGAAATTATCCTGAATTCTTTTGATTGTCTGTGTTTTGCTTTAAAAAATACAATAATAGAATAAAAATATATATATATTTATTACGTATACAAAAAAGTTTCAAATCTCATATCATAAACAAAAATTTATAAACCACAATCCGTCAGCATATAAAAACTAGCTTCACAATATATGTTTCTCCGGTTAGTAACTGCATATATGATTAATATCATTTACCTTAT
>RXON01003464.1:0-28750 GCA_009667805.1 Leptobrachium leishanense
TTGCCCCAGCTCATGGATACTGCCCCAGCACATGGATATGCCCCAGCTCATGGATTTGCCCCAGCTCATGGATTTGCCCCAGCTCATGGATTTGCCCCAGCACATGGATTTGCCCCAGCACATGGATTTGCCCCAGCTCACACATTTGCCCCAGCTCACACATTTGCCCCAGCACACAGATTTGCCCCCAGCACCTCATGGATTTGCCCCAGCACATGGATATGCCCCAGCTCATGGATTTGCCCCAGCTCATGGATACTGCCCCAGCACATGGATATGCCCCAGCTCATGGATTTGCCCCAGCTCATGGATTTGCCCCAGCACATGGATTTGCCCCCAGCACATGGATTTGCCCCAGCACATGGATTTGCCCCAGCACATGGATATGCCCCAGCACATGGATTTGCCCCAGCTCATGGATTTGCCACCGCACATGGATTTGCCCCAGCACATGGATTTGCCCCAGCACATGGATATGCCCCAGCTCATGGATATGCCCCAGCTCATGGATTTGCCCCAGCACATGGATTTGCCCCCCAGCACATGGATTTGCCCCCAGCACATGGATTTGCCCCAGCTCATGGATATGCCCCAGCTCTCACCTGGATATTGCCCCAGCTCATGGATATGCCCCAGCTCTCACCTGGATATTGCCCCAGCTCCCGGGCAGCGGGAGTGCCTGCCCACCCCGGTACTGAACAGCGTGCGAGTCCGTCCTGTTGAAGGGGAGGCGGCTGCGTGCATGCGCAGGTCACGCGGTCCGGCCAGTCAGGTGGTACAGAGACTCAGTACCACCTGATTAGACGGACCACGTGACCTGCGCCTGCACGCAGCCGCCTCCCCTTCAATCAACAGGACGGACTCACTGTTTAGGACCGGGCAGCAGCACTCCCACTGCCCGGCATCTGGGTCCCCTCAACCCGCGGGCCCTTGGGCGGCGCCCGAGGGCCCGGCGGGTCAGTCGGGCCACAAGTTTTAGGGGTGCATAATTTCAAAAGAAATTATGCGCCCCTAACAAAACTGCGCCCGGGGCCACGGCCCACCCTGCCCCCCCACGCTACGCCACTGTGTGGGTGAATTTCATTCGGCCCTGTGGCTTTGTTCACATTCACTTTGTTTAGTTGCTGCAGAGCCTTTTTCTTGAGTCAGCCAGTCACATTTTATTAGTAAGTTTTTATCAGTGCATCATTTGCATATCTCTTGTCATAGGTTCCTCTTTGATACGTTGTGAAGAAAAATATGCATTCAACATTTCTGAATTTACTTGATCCTCAGTTTGTAACGGCCCTTACTCTAATTTTAGTGAACCTACACTTTCACTCTTGGTTTTTTAAAGAGTGATAGCTAAGGAGCAATTTTTTAAAAAGATGTAAGGGGTCTAATCATATTAGTACCATTGGGCAAGGAAAGAAAGAAAGAAATATTTGCGTATAATTAAAATGTTCCAGAAGAGTGGGTGGCGTATCCTCCGCCTGGGATGATATTTGTTTGGATTGGCCATCCTCTACTACATGCACCACCATCAGGCCAAAGTAAGTTGTAAAGTGCGCACACAATGAGGGCAAGACCCCATTGGGGAATGCCGGATTGTGCGATATCGAAGGCAAAGGTGCCAGAAAAGAGGACAAGGATAAAAGAAACTCTGATCTTATGCAAAAGTTGGAGAGTACATTTCATTGTTGGGATTTTCCTACAAGAGGGCGGCAAATGATCCGGGAGGAGTCAGAGTATGGCCCACAGTGGCCTGCCCGTCAGTTTACATTCTAGGTCTGTCCATCACCTCTCAATCTAGTCAAGTGAGAAGTGTAATAATTCAGCCAGACGCCTGGTGAAGCCAGCCCACCCTGTGTCCGTAGTTCTACATATAGTGGAGCATTTCAAGCGAGGCCTTGACTCAGCCCAGACAAAGGTGAGGAAAAGTTGTAGCAGTGCATGCAGAAAGGTTTTAGGCAGGAAAAATGGTATGATCTGGAGAAGAAAAAGCACTCTAGTCAGAATATTCATCTTCAACACCCCCATCCTGCTTAGCCGAGAAATGTATTTGGGGACCAGTCACATTGGCCTTAATGTTAATACAGTGGAGAGAGAGAGGTCTGAACCTAACATACTGGGCAGGTTTAACCCCACCTGGCTGGGAAGAAAAGGGGGATAAAAGCGACACCAATCTGAGCCTGAAGAATATAGGGCTCCAACTCTGGTAAGCAAGCTTTATTTTATCTAAAGCAGGCTGTGTGAAGTCCAGGCATCTGTACAATGAACAACTCTATGTTGCTTGTATCTTTCTGAGTAACAACGAAGGAGAGTGCGAGGAGTGAGCGGGCCAGATCACCCCCAGAAAAGTTGATCAACTGCGTTATAAGGAGACCCACCATATTTTGGGTCTCATAAATGTGAGTGAGATTACAAACACATACAGGGTTATTCAAAGAGCTCTGAATTGTGGCCGAAAGGTAACCGAACGCTGAAATTCAGCGTATGCTTACCTTTCCTGGCCATTTGGCTATCCAGAGAACAGACAGTTCGCCAAATGTTGGCGAATTGCCTGCACATACGGTGCCTGTTTGACAGCAGTGAAATTCCCATAGAGAAGCAATGCTTCGTTTATTCAGAGAACACAAAACAGCTGAGAAAGGTTGCCAAAATGCCCTGCCATTCGGTGATTTCATTTGACAGGTTTATTCAGGAGAATCCCATAGGCTTCAATGTTAAAAAATATTCCTGTTTTAATGCAATATCTAATAAACCGTTTATTATTTTATTCTGCAGTAAAAAGTTTCATTTTTAGATTTTTTAGGATCTTTTAGGCATTTTTAGGGATTTTTATGCGAAAATATTTTTCTGGTTTTTTTTTTTAATCGTTCTCATCATTCATTGGACCTTATTTGTAAATTTGAGACATTTTCGTTCTGTAGTTTCTTTGCAAACAGCGTTTCACTTTTCAAACATTCAAACTGTCACGGTCCACCTGGGGTACCTGCTGATGTGCCTGTAATGCACAGCCTGGCTCCCAAGAACTTTGCCCTGGATCACTTTTCCTTGGGTTTTACCAGGTTTTACCTAAGCTCCGTACCATGGAGATCCAGCCTGGGTCTTCCTTTCTGGCCCTGGAGTTCCAGCTGAGGCCCATCTGCGATCAAGCCTCCTTAAATGGCAGAGAGATCCAGCTAGCAGTGGTTCTGCATTGTGCTCCCTGACTGAGGTCACTTGGTCGTGTGCATAACTGCTCTTCCTGTACCAGCTTATCCTGCATATCCAGTACCCATCTGTCTACCCTGTTGTTCCTGGATACATCTCCATCAGTGCAAGGGACTTTCAGCGATCTCCACATGTGCTGTATCTACGTACGGTCTGTGGTCAAGGCTTCCAGGTCACTGCTCAAGTGGGTACTCTCTACCGCGTAGCCCACTATCCCCTGTGTCTGGAGACCTACCTGTGGATTACAGCTTTTTATCACCTTCTCTGACCTGTGATCAAGGTACCACTGCCAGCTGTCCTGATTTATTCATCGTGGATCCTGTTTGCAGTCTGGGACTGCATAGCCCACTATGCTGACTCTCCATCCAAGAATACTCCCTGCACTGTAATTATGTGATATACTGTGTACCGAACCCTTGCTTTGGCATACTTCCCCTGTCAGCCAGCCACCAGCCACGACCCCTTGTATATGGACTTTAACAACGTCTTTGCCAGTACGTTCCAGAATTGCCTGCAGTCAAGGCCCATTTATGTTCCGTTAAAGTTATATTTGTTGCTTGATTCCTGTCTGGCCTCCCCTCTGTGTCGCTGCTTGCTGGACTCACACCCGAACCGCACACGCCACGCGACACAAATGTACTGTTTTTTTTTTCCACTCCATTCACCTGCGGTGTTGGTTTTTCCAGCGGCTGCTCTGCGCTGTGATCGGTGGCTGCTTAGGTTTCTCCAGCGTGTTTGGCGGGGTTAATCCAGATGTTTTTGCAGGTTTCGGTGTGCATTCGCCGTGTTTTACGGTGAGTGTTCGTCGGGTTTGCGGCGGCTTTTCCCTGCACTACAATGGCCCTGTGGTGCTTGCTGAATACACCGCAGGGTCGCCGAAATGGGATTGCCAAATCGCACCGAATTGAAGAGAACGAAAAGTCACCGACTTTTTGATTCTCTTTGAATAACCCTGCAAGTATTAATACTACCCTCAAAATGAACTTCTAAATTGGCTGCAATTTTTGCTTTTGAGGGTTTGTGATAGGTGTATGTGGTCTGAGAATTGATGCACTTTAGCATTATAGTATTTACACCCTACCACGGCTGGACTGGGACAAAAATCAGCCCTGGGTTTCATCCAGACTGGCCCACTTTAATTATGCAAACACACAAAAATAGTATATAAACCAACCGGATCGCTCAACCAATCATTCTACAGATACCGGAGTTGCTGCAGAGCGATTGGGTAAAGAAATGCAGCGGCACTAAGGTTGAGTACACACCATGTCTTAAGGTGAGGTGGATGTGCAGCGGGTCTCACCAGCACAGTGGCCCCAATAGGAGACTGTAGTAGACTGATCAGTTTTACAGATGGTGAGGAAGTTCTCACCTCACCCATTAAGGGCAGTGCGATATGAGCGGTGAACCAGCATTCACACCGGCCTGCTGAGCCATCGGTCCACCGGGAATCTCCCTGTAGTCCCTATGGCTAGTACATGCCTGCACCCTACATATGTGTTTTTGAGTATATGGAGGTATATTACATTTCTAAGTACGTATGTTATTTTATGTGTGTTTATATATGTATATATATACTCTGTAGGAAAATGAGCACCGCAATTATGGTATAACCTCCCAGATGCCATCAAATCTTCCCCCAGTCTAAAGTCCCGTAAGAGCTCTCTATTAACATACCTCAATAAGGAATGCACCTGTAAACATGTAACATAGTGACTATATTTCCTACATATTTATTTTCTGTTAATCTGTATCCGTTTTGTGTTTTATCTTGTGTAGCGCTGGTTTTAAATCCCTTGCCGTGTAGTACTTGTTTTTGGCCACCGGAGGGAGACAAGTGCGATGTGAGACACTGAACATTGGGACTACATTTCCCGGCATGCTTTGGGAGCGGACACAGGAAGTGGGTGGGACACAGACGCTGACATCCTGAGCCTCGTGGGGAGAGCTGGCAGAGCGCGCCAGGGAGTGAGAGGAGCAAGACGCAGTGCAGCAGAACGTGTTAGTGACCAGGCCGGAGCGCAGGTGCGGCCTGACAGAGCTAAAGACCGGGTTATTCCGCCTATTAAGAGGAAGACCCAGTGATTCACCAGGATAACCCACGCTGATATCGAGTGAGCTGGAGGACCCCGAGTTAGGAGCACCGCAGATCGATCTGACAGGGAGTGCAGGCGGTGAGCTGGACATCTTGCGGCAGCTACAGAAAAGCAAGACAGCGGATCCGGTAGCCCAGAGAATCCCAGTCAAGATCGAGCGGAGAGACGTCCTGGGTCGAGCGGAGCACCAAGTATCTGGAGGATGGGTGAGAGGCCTTCCAGGCCGTTGTGAAAATAGAAAGCACGCTGCTGTTTGTTTCAAAACCCACAGGGCCCCAACTTGACTAGTCGAAGATACCTCATAAATAATTCACTGGCCAGTTGAATATTGTACCCGGGTACCATCACACACACACACACCTACATTCTTGGGACATAACCTGTACGGGACTCACTCCCCAAGCACAAAGGGGGTTAAAGATTTATTTTTCTCTTTTCCGCTGCGCGTTTCTCGAATCACGAAGCCTGGTATTTCTTTTCCGCTGCGCGTTTCTCGAATTACGAAGCATCGTATTTCTTTTCCGCTGCGCGTTTCCCGCATTACGAAGTACTGTAAATATATATACGTATACCGTGTTATTCATTATATGCCATTCATTCTAGTAAACTATGTAATTTATAAAATCCACGACGGTGCTGGAGTATATTTATTCCCTAGTGCGGGGAGACTGACCCGAGGTTCAATTTCAGCGGCTCCTCCGGGAGTGAGCGCTACACTTGCATTTTACTACTTTGTATTTCTGTAACAATGTTCTTGAACCCAGGACATACTTGAAAACGAGAAATCTCAATAAATCCTTTATAAATAAATATACACAAAAAGGAAATGCACTTGTCACTTTAAATCATGTAGTTGGAACTGATATATCCGTTTGAGCATTGTATTAATATACTGTATATTGATATATTCACGTGTAAAGTGGTGTCACAGTCATCACTACAAGATTAAGCTGTATGCCACAATTATCACCTAATTGATGCATATTGTGTAATAAGACAAGAAAGGTATATGATTGTGTACATTTCTTTTCTCTGTATTAATCTGACCCTGCCTATAAGCACTTCATACATGGAGTCAAAAGTTCTAGGGCTAAATTACAATCTTCGCGCAAACGTTTGCACCGGCGCAAAAAAACCCCCATTAATGCGAAGGGTAAAACCATTTGCGCTGAACACCGTATTACATAGTCAGCGCAACAAGCGCGCAAATCGTTTACCGCGGGTGAACCTGCGTGAACGCTGTACGAGCTTATTTTACGTCGAGCGTCCTATACTTGACATTGTGGTCGCAAATGCGTATGTGCGCCGGTATGCGCATGGTATTACAATCTATGCGCAGGATTTAACGCATAAGCTTTGCAAGCATAATTTTAGCACCTCCTAAAAGCTGGTGTTAATGGCAAATCTGAACAACCTGGCTGAACCCAAATACACCAGCCCATAAAAAAAAATGCAGCAAAGTATAGTTACACATTCTACTCATACCAAACCAATAAAATGGAGAAGTTGTGTGTGCATGTATTATTGCTGCAGCATATATGCTCAGATTGACTTTGGCAGGCGCAAAAACTTAACATGAGATAATTGTGGTTCTTAATTCTGATTGGCTGAATCGCGTGAAAAAACCTGTGCGCACACGGATTTCTGCGTGTGCGGGGAACTGCGCGAGCATTTGGGCGCGTCCATTTTACACGCGTTATTGATGGACGGATGAAAAAACGCGCAAGGATTGGAATTCAAGCAGGGATTTGCGCGCTTAAACGTTTAATGCTTGGCGCACAAATTCACGCGTTGCGTGAGCGTTTGTGAGTGAAGATTGTATTATAGCCCATAAAGTTTTGAAATCGTAACATAAGCCTGCCAGGTGTAGGCACAACAGCAAGTTGTCAAAGACAGTTTAAGATCTCTTTGCTCCCTTTGAATAATGGCTACAATGTATATATGTACAAACTTTCCAGATGTATACTACAGTGTCACACAAGATTCCCAGGAGTATAAGGCCAACGGCAGCCAGGTTGTCAAAACAGTTTTTGGACTTTTTTAATCCGTTCTTAAATAAAGGCTACCATTTATGCATCGTCACAGGGCACCATAGCACGGTCCTCTAGGTGCAATTACAACCAGACTTTTTAAGCGGTGATATCTTTTGCCATTTATTTTACAGCAAACAAAACAAAGCTTAACAGAAAATAAAACCTAGCTCTTCAGAGCGTTAACTAACAAATCAACAACCTTCTCTAACTCAGGGAAATAACAAAATACTAATGCCAATTTCAAACACACCTTAGCTGCAGTGTCCAAACTGCCAGCCTCAGAGCTCCACAGTAAGGATGAGCCAAACACCCCCGTGTTCGGTTCGCATTCGCAACTCGAACAATTTCAAAAGTTCGAACACGAACCGAACTCAATGCAAGTCAATGGGACTCGAAAGTTCAAATTTTAGAGTGCCCTCCAAGAGTGCATATATGCAAGATATTTGCCATAAAAGGTGTATGGGGGTCCGGGTAGTGCCCTGGGGGACAGGAAACAAGGAAAAAAGTTTTAAAAAAACCCGTTTTTAAAGGAACAGTGAGTTTTCCATGAAATAAAGGTTAAGAATAAAAAACGAAAAATTCAAATATCGTGCCTAGGAGGTCCCCATAACCTGCCCGTGAAGTGGCAGATTTGAAGGATGTATAGAAACATTTAAAAACAAAAAAAATGACATTTCAAATTACGGTAAATGGTTTTCCTTTAATCTATTCATAAACAACTGCTTGGGGCGGCAGTCTGTATGAAAAGAGGAGACATTTTAGGACACGCAGAACAAGTATAGTGATTTTTTTGGCTAAATTATGGTGAAACTTATGCAGGCTTTGGATGAAAGTAACAATAGGTGCTTTAAAATTGGGCCTTTAGTGTCGGCAACAGTGCCGTCACACTGTAACCCCTATGTGGTATTGTGGAAGAGTGCAGGGTTGGACCCTGCGGTCCAATATTAAAATGATATGAATCTGATATAGGTGTCAGTGGCAGTGCACCCAAATATTGTACCTTTGGTGGCAGCAAGTGCCTTCACACCGTAACCCCTCTGAGGTATTGTGGAAGAGTGCAGTGATGGAGGTTTTGGTAATGCAGAAGAGATCCCCGATCTATTCAGTTACATCAGCAGCTATAACAAAACCGAGTCAGCAATGTTTAGGCACTTGTACTGCGCTACTGTATATGGTGAGAATCGGCACACACCAGTAGCAACAGGAAGCAAACAGAACAGGCAGGGAATACACAGAGAGAATAGTCAAATGGCAGGCAAAGTCGGCAACAGATCGCGTCCTCAGAACAAGCAGGGTCAGTAACAAGTATACAAACTGATTCGGTAAGCTAGCGATGTGGGAATAAGGGCTGAGACACACTGAGCATGTAGCGACGCACAGTGTAGCGAAGAGAAGCAAACATTTTGCAGGCTTGTCTTCACTCCGCTCCGCCTCGCAGCGTGTCTACACTACATTACGTTTGCTTCTCACCGCACTGGACAGGAATCCACTAACTAAATTAAAATGTACACACAAAACCGTTTTATTTTCACAAAGCACATGTTATATAGGCAAAAAAGTTTCTACTGAATAAAATACATCAAAAATTACTGTTCATTTAATAGGAATAGTATAAAAATATAAAAAAAAAGGTAACCCCTGATCATATATATTATAGGGACACAGAGCGTCGTATACGTATATATATCAACACACAGATATATATATACCCACCCACAGACCTCAGACCTTATATACACATACGCACATGGGGGGGTGGCATGTGGACAATCTCAACTAAATGTGCCCACCCCCCATTTGGCTGATCCCTCCAGAAGAAATGTTGAACCCGACAGAGCAGAGAATATACAGTGGCAAGAAAAAGTATGTGAACCCTTTGGGATTACGTGGAGTTTTGCATGAAATGGTCATAAAATGTGCTCTGATCTTCATCTAAGTCACAACAATTTGAAAAACACAGTCTGCTTAAAATAATACAACACAAACATATGTTTTCATGTGTTTATTGAACAGAACATGTAAACATTCACAGTGCAGGGTGGAAAAAGTATGTGAACCTTTGGACTTAATAACTGGTTGACCCTCCTTTGGCAGCAATAACCTCAACCAAACGTTTCCTGTATTTGCAGATCAGACCTGCACAACGATCTAGAGTAATTTTGGACCACTCCTCTTCACAAAACTGTTTCAGTGTAGCAATATTCTTGGGATGTCTGGTGTGAATCGCTCTCTTAAGGTCCTTCCACAGCATTTCAATCGGGTTGAGGTCAGGACTCTGACTGGGCCACTCCAGAAGGCATATTTTGTTTTGTTGAAGCCATTCTTTTGTTGAATTACTTGTATGCTTTGAGTCATTGTCCTGTTGCATCACCCATCCTCTGCGGAGCTTCAGTTGGCGGAGAGATGGTCTTACGTTTTCCTGCAAAATGTCTTGATAAACTCTGGAATTCATTCTTCCATCAATGACAACAATCCATCCAGGCCCTGAGGCAGCAAAGAAGCCCCAAACCATGATACTCCCTCCGCCATGTTTTACAGTGGGGATGAGGTTTTGATGTTGTGTGCTGTGCCTTTTTTTCTCCACACATAGTGTTGTGTATTTTTTTCAAACAACTCAATTTTGGTTTCATCTGTCCACAGAATATTTTGCCAGTAGTGCTGTGGAACATCCAGGTGCTCTTTTGCAAACTTCAAACGTGCTGCAAATAATCTTTTTGGACAGCAATGGCTTCCTCCGTGGTGTCCTCCCATGTACTCCATTCTTGTTTAATGTTTTCCTTATTGTAGATGTGAAGACAAAAATGTTAGCATGTGCCAGAGATTTCTGTAAGTCTTTAGCAGACACTCTAGGGTTCTTCTTTACCTCATTAAGCATTCTGCGCTGTGCTCTTGCAGTCATCTTTACAGGACAACCACTCCTAGGGAGAGTAGCAACAGTGCTGAACTTTCTCCATTTGTAGACAGTCTGTCTTACCGTGAACACATGAACATAAAGGATTTTGGAGATTCTTTTGTAACCCTTTGCTTCATGCAAGTCAACAATTCTTGATCGTAGGTCTACTGAGAGCTCTTTTCTACGAGGCATGGTTCACATCAGGCAGTGCTTCTTGAAACCAGTAAACCCAAAACTGGGGTGTGTTTTAAAGGGCAGGACAGCTTTCAGCAACACATCCAATAATATCACACTGATTGGACTCAAGGTTGGCTCACTCCTGGCTCCAATTAGCTCTTGTAGAAGTCATTAGGCTAGGGGTTCACATACTTTTTCCACCCTGCACTGTGAATGTTTACATGTTCTGTTCAATAAACACATGAAAACATATAATGTTTGTGTTGTATTATTTTAAGCAGACTGTGTTTTTCAAATTGTTGTGACTTAGATGAAGATCAGAGCACATTTTATGACCAATTCATGCAAAACTCCACGTAATCCCAAAGGGTTCACATACTTTTTCTTGCCACTGTATATATTATTCTCTGCTCTATCGGGTTCAACATTTCTTCTGGAGGGATCAACCAAATGGGGGGGAGCAATTAGTTGCCAAAATGTGTGTGTAATACAAGTCTGGATATATATATATTTATAAGAATATAGATATATATCTTATATATATATATATAGAACTGAGGCAACCAGCTGTGGCCATGAATATACTCACAGGTGCCTGGGTGCAAAGTCCAATAGACGATATATAAAAATAAATGAAGAGGGACTCACACCAGGACTTAGGCAAAAAATCATAAAGATTATGTTTTATTCAAAAAACATTAAAAGGATGCCAAGTGCATCAAACCGACGTTTTGGCCCTCACAGGGGCCTTTATCAAGGTGATGGGCACAGGGTGGGTAACACATATTTATAAGGAATGTATAAAACATTAATGAGTCACTTACTCCGCTCATGGCGTGCTGCCAGGCAGGACGCTCGATTCCCTAAGGGCGTGGCGTCCGGCGGTGGACAAGCACGCATGTTGATTGCGTCAGTATGCAGCGACTACAGTGTCTCCTCTGGAGGGTAACCAGGGAGACGCGTCTGCGCTGAATTAAAAACAACAAGGAGGAAAACTGTATAGAATTCGTGAACGCTAAGGAGCATTTAGACCAACAGAAGTGCAGATACAAATGGTAATGGTATTAAAAGAGGAGGCATGCACCATGAACCGCCACGGAGATGTTCAATCATGAAGCAATATGGATCTACATAAACAATTGAGACGACCTGTAATCCGTGAACGCTCTGAGACACCATGTCATATTGTCAATCAAGTAGATCACGAGCAATAAAATAAAATAAAAAAGTGTATCAAGAGCCCCAATGGCTGATATAACGCTATGAGTAGTGAATAGGAAACATAAAAGAACCATATAAATAAATGAATAAATGATATATAATAAATCACCGAAAATGAAAATGATAAAAGGAATCAATACTAAAAGATATGTGGAATGACCGTGATCAAACAGATGGTTAAGTGTGAATAATGATGTGTGTGAGTGAATAGTCATGTCTAACGATGATTAGATAGTGGCTATTGAAGCGCCCAGAAATTTTTTTGTGTGTGTAAAGCTCTTAATGGCATCGTGAACGAGCGAAGCTACTGAATAATAAACAGTGTGAGTAGATGCATATGAGAAATATTTCTATGTCACCATAATGGTGAAGTGAATGTATAAGGATCATGGACAAAACAACATGATAAGATATATATGTGAATGAGTGTGAAGTGATGGTGTATGAAAATGGATGTTGCGTGAATAAATGATGAATGGAACTACCTGAAGATGTTGAATATGTAAACATATGTGTATATATAAGAACAAACACAAGTGTCAAAAAATGAATGAACTGAATAGATGTGGAAGATAAATGAACAAATAAGTTAGGGATAAACGTAAAATGTGCACAGTGAAAAAATGGAAATAATAAAAATAAAAATAGAAATAAAAGTGAAAAAAATCAAGATAAAAATAAATAAAAATAGAAATAGAAATAAAAATAAATATAAAAATAGAAAAGGAAGATAAAATAAAATAAAAATAAGAAATAAAATAAAATAAAGAAAAGAAGAAGAAAAATGGGACTCAAAATACAGATGAACATGAGACTCCAAAATTGGATATGAAAACTCAATAAAAAAGAATATTACTCTAGAAAGGATGCAAAAGAAATATATTCATTGAGTCCCTTGGGGGCGACAGTGTCCAGTGTCCTGATCCAGAATGTCTCCCGTTGCAGAAGAATCTTGGAACGATTGCCACCTCTTGAGAGTGGAGGAACGTGGTCTATGGCGATAAACCTCAAAGTGGATAATTGATGTCGAAATAATAAAAAATGTTTAGCTACGGGTTTGTCAGAGAAATTATTCCTGAAGGCAGTGGTGATGTTGGAACGATGTCCTCTTATGCGATCCCGAAGTGTTCTATCGGTTTTACCCACATAAGGGAGACCACAGGGGCAGGTGATGAGATATACAACGTGATCAGTAGTACATGTGATATGGTGTCGAATCGTCATACGTTTCCCTGAAGTAGGGTGAGGAAAGGTGGAAGCTGTAGTCATATGACTGCATGTGACACAGTTGGGACAACAGAAGCATCCCCATCGTAAAGTTTGAACTGGAGTAGAATATGACATCATAGGATCAGTTTTAACAAATAAATCTCGAATATTGTTTGAGCCTTTATAGCTAATGATAGGTGTCTGTCGAAATTTTTTTGGTAAGGTTGTGTCATCCTGAAGTAATCTCCAGTTACGATGTATAGATTTCGACATAGCATAGCTGTGAGCATGATAGGTGAGAGGCAGAAAGATGTGAGCTTGCCAATCCTTAGACCTTAATGGTGTAGAAGTAAATCTCAAATGAGCTTTGTCGTATGCTTGAGTAAGAATGTCTAAGCTGTAGCCTCGTTGACTGAAACGTTCGAACAACTGTTGAATTTGAATTTGTCGAGTTGTAGGATTGGAGTTGTTACGCATCACTCTCAAAAACTGTGATACTGGAAGGGATTGTTTAAGATGTAGTGGATGAAAGCTGTCAGCATGCAGAATGGTGTTACGGTCTGTGGTTTTACGGAACAGCGAGAAAGTAATTTGATGATCGATGATTTGAATGTACACATCGAGAAAATTGATGGATTCAGTCTGGATGTCTACAGATAATTTGATAGAAGTTTGTAAGGCGTTGAGTTTATGTAAGACTGTTTGAAAAGAAGATAAAGTGTCACCCCAAAGAAGAAAGATATCGTCTACGAATTTAGCGTAGAAGATAATCTGTTCTTTGTAGGGTCTCAACATGTGTTCCAATTCAAAAAAATACATGTATGCATTGGCATATCCTGGTGCCATCGCTGCACCCATGGAGGTCCCAGATGTTTGAAGATATAGATTCTTTCCAAAGCGAAAAAAATTACATTCAAGAGTGATCCTCAATAACTCTTCAATGAATTGAATAGGTGGACCTATGTAGCACCTGGAATCACAAAGCACTTGAATAAAGGCTTTGATGCCTTGAGAGTGGGGTATCACTGTATATAGACTTTTGACGTCTAGGGTGATTAACCACTTGGATGCTGAGGACGCGCTCAGCGCGTCCTCAGCATTCCCGCTGGTATGCGGAGGACGCGCTGAGCGCGTCCTCCCATTGGGGTCAGCGTTCAGCCGGGTTCCGGCCGATCGCTGGCCCCCCCGGTGCGGGCTGACATCCTGGATGTCAGCCGTGCATCCGGGACCACAGCCGCCGGAATTAGGTGTCATCGCGGCAGCGAGATGACACCTAATTCAGGCGCCCCCCCGCATGTGCGGAGGAGGCGCCTGAAAGGGAGGGGGGGGAGGTCCTTCGGACCTCTCTCCCTCCCGATCGGCGGCGCACAGGGGGTTAACCCAGGCATCATTGGAAGGGCACAGCCTGCCCTTCCAAATGATGCCTGGCATTAACCCCTGGGGAGCTGGATCGCGAATCGGCGCTGAAAAGCGCCGATTTGCGATCCTTTCCCGGAGCTGGCCGACATCTTGGATGTCGGCCAAGCCTCCGGAAACTCCCCCTGAGGACTGGCGTCATCGTGCGTAGCACGATGACGCCAGTCCTGGACTTAACCCTTAACTGCCACCAACGGTGGAGATAGGGAGTTCCAATGAACTCCCTATCTCCCGATCCGTGGCAGCTAGGGGTTAAATTTTGGTATGGTTGGATCGGCCAGAGCATGGCCGTTCCAACGATACCAAACATGAAAGTGAAAAATGTTGTAAAAAAAATAAATAAATGAAAAATAAAAATAAAAAAAAATTAAAAACAAAAATTATAAAAAAAAAATAAACACTTTTTTTTTATTTTTTTTGGTTTGTTAATGCAGCAATATTGTTCCCATTTCAATTATAATGTGAACAATGATGCTGCACTAACGATTTTTGTATGCGGTGCGTTTGTTAAAAATCGCGTAATTTTCCCCCAAAAAAAATGTAACGAGACCCCATCTCTAATTTTTTTAACAAGCGCACCCCATACAAAATATAACCGCAATTGCTCGCATGTTAAAATGTGAAAAAAAACACTTTACACATTGTAAATTATTGAAAATACATATTTTATTGCATTTTTTGTTATAATATACAGACATGACATAACGTATACATATAATAATGACATATTATGAATATACCGAGTCTGACGGAACGAACGATATATAATATGTCTGGGTCATATACTAAAATAAGCCTTAAAAACACGTTTAAACATGATGAGCAAAACCGGTAAAAATGACCTCAGCACAGGGGCGGGAAAAGCCTCAGCAGCGAAAGGGTTAATAGGACGTCGTGAGATGGTAAAATCACCTGTTGTAGTCTACTAAGAAAGTCTGACGTGTCCTTCAGACAGGTGGGTAGTGACAGGATGGATTCTTTACTGTAATGATCAATCAATTTCCCTAGTGGTTCGAGAAGACTGCCTCTCGCCGAAACAATGGGTCTGCCTGGAGGAGTCTGCAGACATTTATGGACCTTTGGTAAGGTATAGAGAACTGGCATGATGGGAAATGGCACAGTGCAAAACTGGTATGTCTTGCTATCAATAAATCCGGCCTAGAGCTTTACACACAAAAAAAAATTTCTGGATGCTTCAATAGCTACTATCTAATCATCGTTAGACACGACTATTCACTCACACACATCATTATTCACACTTAACCATCTGTTTGATCACGGTCATTCCACATATCTTTTAGTATTGATTCAGTTTATCATTTTCATTATCGGTGATTTATTATATATCATTTATTCATTTATTTATTCATTTATTTATATGGTTCTTTTATGTTTCCTATTCACTACTCATAGCGTTATATCAGCCATTGGGGCTCTTGATACACTTTTATTTTATTGCTGGTGATCTACTTGATTGACAATATGACATGGTGTCTCAGAGCGTTCACACGGATTACAGGTCGTCTCAATTGTTTATGTAGATCCATATTGCTTCATGATTGAACATCTCCGTGGCGGTTCGTGGTGCATGCCTCCTCTTTTAATACCATTACCATTTGTATCTGCACTTCTGTTGGTCTAAATGCTCTTTAGCGTTCACGAATTCTATACAGTTTTCCTCCTTGTTGTTTTTAATTCAGCGCAGACGCGTCTCCCTGGTTACCCTCCAGAGGAGACGCTGTAGTCGCTGCATACTGACGCAATCAACATGCGTGCTTGTCCACCGCCGGCTGCCACGCCCTTAGGGAATCGAGCGTCCTGCCTGGCAGCACGCCGTGAGCGGAGTAAGTGACTCATTAATGTTTTATACATTCCTTATAAATATGTGTTAAAGGCCGCTGTGAGGGCCGAAACGTCGGTTTGATGCACTTGGCATCCTTTTAATATTTTTTGAATAAAACATCATCTTTATGATTTTTTGCCTAAGTCCTGGTGTGCGTCCCTCTTCATTTATTTTTATATACAGTATATATATATCATACCTGCCCTTACCTTCCCCTATAAATTTGCTAAAAATATACACACAAAAAAAACAAACCACTGCCTGAGACCCCACGCAGCCCACATGCCACCCCCTCTACCTGGCTGAATGTATCTAATATATATAATTAAATACATTCAGCCAGGTAGAAAAAGAAAAAAAAGGTTATATTTTATGTTCCCGGGGACATTTAAAAATGTCCTCGGATTTTATTTTTTTTAGAAATGTGTCGCCTTACCTTAGCCTGGTGGTCCGTGGGGCTCCCTTGATCCTGGTTGTGGGGGGGGGGGTCTGACGTGGCCGCAGGTGCAGTGGCTCCCTCCCTGCGCTGCCTGTCTCTGCCATGTGCACCTGGGCGGCTAGCCTGCACAGTCGCAGCTCTGTCATCGCATGCTCCTCAAGGGGATCCTTGGGAGGCCCCTGCAGGCTGCCCTCTATAGTGCCTGATTAGAGGGCCTTGTCTGCCTGATGTTTTAGTAACAAGAATGTTTTCTCCCATAGGCTTCAATGTTAAAAATATTCCCGTTTTAATTCAATATCTAATAAACTGTTGCTTATAATATTCTGCAGTAAAGAGTCTCTTTATTTCTAAAATTTTTTAAGCATTTTTTATACTTTTTTCAAATTATTATTTTTTTTGAACTTTTGGCGAACGTCCCAAAAAGTTCGAAGTTCGCGAACTGTCGAACGCCCGATGTTCGATGCGAACTCTGAACAGATCGAACCGAACAGCTCATCCCTACTCCACAGTTCTCTGTGTGTGGGTGTGTCCCCCTCTCTTTCTCTCTCTGCTTCCTTCCATCCAGGAAACATTTCTGAGCTTGATAATTAACAGGTGGGAGAAACCCTGCAACAAGGACCAAAGATAAAACAAACGTTTCCGTCCTGGGCTCAAATAACCCAATCCTCCTTCACAAATATAGGAGGAATATACTGTACATTCCATCCCAGGTGATTCCAATCACCTTCTCACAACATGTACAACTTTTATATTTTGCCCCTTTATTCTGAATTATCTATGGCTTAATAATATTTTTCTATGACACAATTAAAGAAGGAGGATTGTCAATTGAATTTAGGGGCAAAAAGGTGTTTGCATGATTATCAGCATCCACAGTAAGAGGGCAGTGGCTGTCATCGTCCTTGACAAATTTAGTCTTCAGAAACCTACAATTGACCCAGAAAAGGGTCAAGGCATACACTGGGGTAGCATTCTACCAGAGTACCTCTGCATTGGAGTCAAAATGCTATCCTTAAAGTAATAAGACAGAAAAGGTCCTACTACCAGTTAGCACTTAGAATCTGTGAGCAAACTATTAACTAGTTACTTCCTCTTGCTGCAGTTTGCTGCTTAAGCAAGAGTCAGGTCATTTAGTTACCAAGATGGGTTATTTTCCAGCATTATTTGATGAAACATGATTAGGGACATATTTTTCCTACCCTGCGGGACCCCACCATGATTATCCTTCATACACAATTTCTATGATTGGCTGCGAAACAAATGTGCAGCTGAATGGCCCATTATTAGATTGCGCCCATGGAAACAACTGAATAAGCATAATCTGTGCAGCTAATAGGTCCATTGCTTAAAAAAATAATTTATTTTAAAAAGTATTTTAGTTGCTAGGGAGAAACTGTCCCTAGCAACAATCCCCGTAGTCTCATATGTCCTGTCTGCCACATGTCAATAGCAGCTGGGATTTAGTTTAGGTAGATAATTCCCCCAATGTGAAGTGGGGAACCTTCCTAAAGTATTTTGATGAAGTGCTGGTCCTTCATTTACCATTGATGTACAAGTCTCTCAGCCATATCATTTAGTCACGATTGGGACACAATTATGGGAAGGGATGATCCGCAGGACCGCATGGCACAAGAGGAAGTCCTAGAGTTTGTGAGGCTCTTCTTGTTAGTTAAAATGTATTATGTTAATTTCTGTATTTAAGTGACGAAAGTTCCCCATTTCCTTGGTAGATGGGCATATATGAATGTTAAAGTTAAATCATATGCACAAAAATGGACTTTGCTAACAGACATAGCTCATAAATTCGATGCAAGTCTCCGGTTGATTCAGGGCTTATTAGACTGCATATTTTGCCCAATTATAAAGCCACATTTGCACAGCAGTGTGGGAACTGTCCCTTACTTCAAGCACAGGTATTTTCCTCCATTTACAGTCCCAGCTAGCGTGGTTAAAAGAGAAAGTTAATTGTCTATATATATATATTTAGGGGTGGAACTACAAGGGTTGCTGTGGGTGCCACAGCACCTGGGCCCTTGAGTCCAGAGGGCCCACAATTGGCCACTTGGGCTGGGGCCTGTAGCTGAGGCTGGCCTGGGCCTTGCCTGGGGCGGGACCTCACCTGGGGCCTGGACCTCACCTGGGGCCAGGGGCAGGACCTCACCTCACTTGGGGTGGGTCCTCGTCTGGGGCCTGGGCCTTGCACCTGGGCGGGACCTTGCCTGGAGCCTGGACCTCACCTGGGGCCATGGCTTTAACCTCACCAGGACCTGGGGCCAAGGTTGGAACCTCAATTGGGGCCCTACCTGGGCCAGGGTCGGGGCCTTGCCTAGGGCCTGGACCGGAATCTGGCCTGGGGCCTGGGTCAAGCACTCGCCTTGGCCTGGCCAGGGGCCCGGACCTCGCTTGGTGCCTGGACCTCACCTGTGGCCTGGGCCAAGATCTCACCTGGGGCCTGGATCGGGACCTCTACTGGGCCTGGGTCCAGGACTTTGCCTGGGGTCGGGGCACGGGACCTCAACTGGGGTCTGAGTTGCAGCTCTGGACCTCCTCTGGGGCGAGGGCTGGGACCTCGTCTGGGTCCTAGGCCTCGCCCCGGCCACATGGCTGCCAGGGCCTCAACTAGACTCATCCACTGGATGAAGAGGAATTCAGGCCCCTCCCTGCAAAAAATTATAGGAAAGGTAAGAAGTATAAAAAAAAATTAATAATGTAAATTATGTTAATACAATAATTTTCTACATAGAACGAGCAGGCAACTCCTTTCCTACACAGCCCTCAGAGAACATCTAGGCCCCCTCTCTACACTGTGACGGGATGGACGCCAATAAATATTTTTTAGTTCAATTTCATTCTTATTATGTTATGTTTCATTCCCCCTGTATTTATAGGTACGTAAGGTACCAGCGTGACAGGTAAGATTCCGAACCCAGGATGCAGTGACACACGGAGACCAGGTTAGGGAAAACAGGGGTTTATTGTAGGATTCAGATAAATAATAAGTCCAGGTTATGCAGGATGCAGGGCAGAACTTAAAGATGAAAGAGACCAACTGGAATATGGAATCTTGGTGGATACGAGGGGATGCAGGAAACAATACAAGAAGACACAGAGGGCAGACACACGGAGGAGACTTACTGGGGATACGAGACAGGACAGGAAAAGGGCTGGATGGTTTCTTGAATAGCTGAGGAATCAGGAGACGGTTGATCAGCGGGAAACCAGGATGCAGGGATCTAGGATGAAGTCTCTGGATGGCTCGGGAGACTTGATGCAGATGGGAAGCACAGGATAGATTCTGGATCAGTGTGCTTGGCTTGCTGGCTCAGGAACCATAATGCAGAAGCATTGTCTTCTGGGTGCTCCACCCTTAAATAGGGATTAGTCTCTGTGTAGATTAGAGGCACCTGTTATGCCTGCAGTCTGAGAGCAGGGTGGGACATAGGATACGCCGTCTTGTGGAAGTGCTGCCTGCATTCAGGACAACGCAGCACCAGGTTTGCCTTTCTTCCTTTTACGGCGGGCTTTACGTGGGGTGCTGGGGGGCTCCAGACAGGGGTCCTGACAACGTATTTCCGTTAGAGTTATTGTAAAATGTCCCCGGTTTTGTAATTAATTGTGTTCCCCTTCTGCAAGGTCTCCTTCCGATCTTGTCTGATGCTGCGAAGCTGCATGTTGCAATAATGTATCTAAGTGTGTGCAACTGTAGCTTTCCCTGAGATGGCTCGACTGCTGCTTTGTCTGTTCTGTCCCTGTGCTCTTAATAATTTGTTCCCTTTTGTGTCTAGCTTGTACCAGTCTTAATTGTATGAAGAAAATATGTTAGTTGTAGCCTTGTGTGTATACCGGCTTGCCTGAAATTGTATGACCCAAAACCCATCGCCTCTTTACCCACCTGCCCTGGAGCCGCCCTTATCCCCACCACTGAGCTTTTTGGAAAGTAGGTCACCAAGGATAGTAGCCTGGCCTGAGGAGAGATTGAAAGGGAAGTGCCACTGGAAACCCCTCCATCCGACTATCCCAAGGTAGAGAGGCTGCTGCTATGGAGCTCTAACCTGGGTACACTCCGCCAGCTGCTGGGCAGTAACCGCTGCTGCTCTGTCCCCCCGTTCACGGATCAGGGTGCTCCTTTGTCAGGAGTAGCAGGAGGACCATATCTATCCAGCCGTACCTGGGAAATGCCGCCGCTCCAGTAGGATTAACCCCTGAAGATCCGCAAACCTTGGTGTGGTATCAGGCTCTCTCAAAGGAAAGGATCAGAATTGGGTTATGGCTAGTGCTGGAGGTTCCATTGTCCTCTATGATCTAGCAGCCCGGGCGGGGCAGCCAGGCACCATAAAGACTGGTGTGGGCAGGGTATAGAACAAAGGCAAGCCGCGTTATCAAGATCTTGTAACTGTGTATAAGTACTGTATATTACCATCTGAAATACACTCTGAATTTCCTTTACCTACACTTTGTCTTGACAAGTGAATTGGGGGATAAAGGGCTATTATCACTGAGCCTCAGTATCCTTGGATCCAGGCATAGGTGAGCAGCAGATCAATGCACTCGGAGTAGCATCTTTACTGGCTTCAGACAGCAGATCAGCGTATTTCAAGCAGCCGCCGTCGCTGTATCCAGGGCTGACGCCACGGCTGGCCCGCTATCCAATGGCTTTCCAATGGATCTCCTTACCCAGCTGCACCTTTACCTCCTGCCTTAGGGATTTATTCAAACGACTTGCAGCAAATTTAAAATTAATGAACTGAAAAAAAACCTAAAATTGTTGAATATTATTTTTTTTTGCTATTTAGCAAAACAGTAACTCGATAGTTATTGATTCCATGGTTGATAATTAAACAGGGGACTGATGCCATCTAAAGCCAACGTGTCAGCCGTAGATCTTTCTATTCTCACAGGACCACAGACACTGCTCTCAGACTGCTTCTAGTCTATAATTCTAGACTTGATAGAGAAATACCGGAGTTCATGACAATTTGGAATGAAGCTTTGGAGAGTTTTTCATTCTATATGATGGGGATAGATATCACCAGGAAAAGGGAAAATGTAGCCAGAATTACATATTGGAAAAATACAGGATAAATTATCCCCTTACTTTGAACTCTCAGAATTCAAAAGTCTCTCTAAAGAAGTTTTTTTAAGCAAAGAGGAAAATGAGACCAAACAGATTAAAATTAATCAAATTTATCACGTTTATATTTCTTATCAGAATAATCAAGTAAGAACTTTCAATAATCGGCAGGTGAAAAAATTAAATGAACAGCCGACACCTCAACCTATAAGAAATCCGTATAAACGAAGGATAGATTCAATACGCAGGAAGAGTGAATCTGATTATAGACCTAAATATAATAATGTTAGAAAATATGAACCAAATGCGGGATATCCAGGAAGTAGAACTCAGTATACTCCAAAAAATGACTATTATAAAAATAGGAATAAAAACAACAGGAATGATTGGGTATACCCAAAAACCACATTTCGATGTAAAAAATATCAATCCAACCATCATGTTTCTGGTGTAAATGCTATTCCTTTGAAAAATAGATTCCAGCCATTTAACAATACTGAAGTTTTCTTTGAAAACTCTTCTAATCAGGACTGGAAAGAAAAGAGACTGGTCGGTTGCACCTACCCACAAAAGGGAGAATTGTTTGTCGAAAGGACCATCATGGAAAAGACGATGCGAGATCGATTCGGATTCAGAAGCATCAGAGGATGTAGAGCAGGCCATAAGAAGAGAAAGGAAGAAAACGGGCAGGCTCCCAAAACATCAGAACTGATTGGAATGAATGTATCTACAGACTTGAACCAGAGAGGCATCTTTAACCTCTCAGACAGAACATCTATCTCCACTGAGGAGAGTGTTCTAAGTAGGGGATTGAAATTTGCCCCTACTCGTAAACATGATGGTTTCCAAGCAATGGTCGATGTAAAGAAATTTGTTCGAAATTTGACTCTAAAGAAATTCTTATGTAGAAACCCTATTGAATGTACTTTTTTGAGCCTTAATTTGATGTCGTAGGGTTCTCTTGGCAAAATACCACTTCAGTAGTTTCCATTTCCTGATGACCACATCTTTTCATCTTTTTCCCTTTCCATTTCTATCCCCCTCGCTCCCTTCTTTCCTGTATCTTTTCCTCCCTCCTATTTCTGTTCCCCCTCTTTGGGTTGGAGCAACCCTCCCCCTCTCTCTTATTCTCTGTCTTCTGGATTGCTCATAATGCTACGGAATGTTCACTGCGCTTACTTGTATTGTCATTTTGAAATTCAATAAAAATTTAATTAAAAAAAAGAAAAGAAAATAATAATCCGATTTCAACCACCTACAGTATGTACATATAGATTTAAAGAATAGGTCAACCTTTTATCCCCAAAGCTGTAAATCTAGCTCTATTGATGGTTTTTGAAAAATGATTGATTTTCTCCAGATCTGTAATGACTAACAAAAAGACCAAATATAGGGATAATAGTAGAAACAATTTAACCAAACCGGAGAGAGAAGCATTACGTTCACTCAAAGAGGATATAAATACGGTTATAAAACCTGCTAAGGGTGGGGGGATTGTGTTAATGACGAAAGTAAATTATATAAAAGAATGTGAAAACCAACTAAATGACATTAATACATATAAAAAAATACAGAAAGATCCCACTGGTGATATGAAAAAAACCTTAATGGGATTGTTAAATGAAGGTCACATCAATAACATCTTAAAATAAAAAGAGTATGACTATTTATCAATAAACCATCCAAAAATCCCCACCTTTTTATATCTTACCGAAATTACACAAAAATAGGGGAAATCCCCCTGGTCGCCACATAATTTCTGGTGTAGGCTCCATTACATCGAGACTATCAGAATATGCAGATGTGTTATTGCAACCTATAGTTAAAAATACAAGGGCATATTTAAAAGATACTAAAGATATAATAAATGTACTGCAACAACAGTGGCAGAATGATTTCTGGTTGGTTACAGGGGATGTCACTTCCCTCTATACCGTTATACAACACCCTAGAGGTTTGGAAGCTACGTCCAGATTTCTGGAGGTGGATGGAAAAATTCCTGCAATACAAAGAGAATTTATATTGAATCGTATCAAATGGATTTTACATAACTATTTTTGGTTTGGTCAGGATTTCTATATTCAAACAGCAGGGATGGCGATGGGAACGAGATTCGCACCCAGCTATGCCAATCTTTCTATGGCATATTGGGAGGAGACTTTTTTAGATACATTTTTGGGTGCGGGTCTCGTTACCTATCACCGTTACATCGACAATGTTATTTTTATCTGGAAAGGTGATGAAGTTTCCCTACAGGCTTTCCTAGAAATTTTAAATGACAATGATGCCAATATCCATTTGGATTTCAATTATAGCCAGAAAGGTGTTTTTTTTATAGATCTGAGAATATATATAGAAGATAATAATATTAAAACACATACTTTTTTCAAACAGACATCAACAGTTATATTCATTACCAGAGTGGTAAATTTTCTCCTTTGTTGACTAATATCCCAAAGGGACAGTTGATGAGAGTTAAGAGAAATTGTACAGATAATGAACATGTTTTAAGAGAATCTGAGAAAATTAACAGATTTTAGAGAGAAAGAATATCCAGAATTAGTCCTAAGGAATGCCTTGGAGGGAGTAAGAAAAATTGATAGATCTACCCTCTTAATAGAAAAAGATATACCTAAAAATACCAAGACGACTGTAACAAGAATGATTTTTGATTTTGATAAGACACATTTGGATATTAAGAATGTGATTAATAAATTTTGGTATATTCTTAGGGAAGATGAGGATTTGGAAGGATCTTTTGAGTGAAAAACCAGCCATCACTTTTAGAGGTGCCCCTAGTCTAAAACAGACTCTGGTCCAAAGCTATATTAAAGAAAATAAAAAGGAAGGATGGTTATGAGAAGAAAAGGGTTTCTTCTATTGCAAAAATTGTCAATCCTGTAAAAACTCAAATATCCCAATGAATGGGAAATGTGTTAAGAAATCTATGTCAAATGTCACAAAAACTGAATATATTATCAATAGCCTGGTCACATGTAAAACTAATAACATTATTTATTTGTTATAATGTCCGTACGGACTCCAGTATATAGGACGCACAGTGAGACCTTTACATAAACGTATTGATGAACATGTGCGCAATATTAGAAATAGTTACAGTATATGCAACATTTTGTCTCTGCACATTTCTCTGACCATCACAATTCGGATCCAAAAGGGTTAAAGTTTTTGGGTATAAAAAGGATTGACAAATATTGGAGAGGGGGAAATATTATACAAACAATAGGACAGGAAGAGTGATGAGAACAGCTTACGAATTAAAAACTTTCGTCCCCCTGGGTCTTAATGTTGATTTTGACCTATATAATTTTTATAGAATTGTTATGTGCTTTTGAATAAAGATTTATTTTTTGGTTAAAGTTAATAATTTTTTTAAGGTAGTTAGTATGTTTTATGGTTCTGTATATGCCAAAAATACATACATGTGCATTGTTTTATTGTTGTTTTTCTCGTTATATTGTTCTATACTAGTTCTGTGGACAAACTTTTTGTGCTGCTGGATAAACCGTATGAAGAAAGCCTTGGATTGGGCTCAATAATGAAGACTTGATTGAAGTGAAGACAGGTGACTTTGATCTAATGATCATAAAAAGGACGGGAGAGCACAATGACATATGCTCTGATGTCCCGTAGGCGGGATGAAACGCGTCAGCAATACGTCACTGAACCAACCACAGATCCACGCCTTCTAGACGCTGGTACAGATGCATACCGGGAGCTCCCAGCGGCTACAAAGGATTACGTGAGACGCGGTTGATATTTTTAATGCCTTGTTGTGGGTGAGATCACTTCAATAGCCCACTTTACAGTACATTGTGTACGTATTCACATGTTTTTAGCAGGTAACCCAAATAAAAAGAGTATAACACTATCGTAGTTCTCTTTCATATGTACCTGGAGACTGACTGCTTTACACGCTGTGCGATCTTCTAAGAAGCCACATTGCTGATTGAAGAAACGGTTGCACATGAACGTTTTCCCTTTGGAAGCAGGAACTTTAAAATCACCAGGGAGAGCCATAGGATATTCCTTTATGCTTTGGTAAAGAGACCCATAAAATTAAGTATTTCGACATTAGTATGGGCTATAGTCATATGGTTTTTGTAAGTTTGCCTTAGCACAACACCGCCATACCTTCTTTTTAGAATTTTGTGTTGTAAAATATTAACCGCTTACGGACCAATGATGTAACTGTTATGTCATAAATGCAATGACTTTAACCACTTCAATGCGGAGGACGCGCTCAGCGCGTCCTCCGCATGGCTGCTGGTATGCGGAGGACGCGCTCAGCGCGTCCTCCCTTTGGGGCCAGCGTTCGGCCGGGTTCCGGCTGATCGCTGGCCCCCCGGGTGCGGGCTGACATCCTCGATGTCAGCCCAGCATCCGGAACCGCAGCTGCTGAAATTAGGTGTCATCGCGGCAGCGCGATGACACCTAATTCAGGCGCCCCCCCCCGCATGTGCGGAGGAGGCGCCTGAAAGGGAGGGGGGAGGTGCTTCGGACCTCTCTCCCTCCCGATCGGCGGCGTTGCGGGGGTTAACCCAGGCACCATTTGGAAGGACACAGCCTGCCCTTCCAAATGATGCCTGGCATTAACCCCTGGGGAGCTGGATCGCGAATCGGCGCTGAAAAGCGCCGGTTCGTGATCCTTTCCCGGAGCTGGCCGACATCTTGGATGTCGGCCAAGCCTCCAGGAACTCCCCCTGAGGACTGGCGTCATCGTGCATAGCACGATGACGCCAGTCCTAGAGTCAACCCCTAACTGCCACCAACGGTGGAGATAGGGAGTTCATTGGAACTCCCTATCTCCCGATCCGTGGCAGCTAGGGGTTAAAGTTTGGTATGGTTGGATCGGCCAGAGCATGGCCGTTCCAACGATACCAAACACTACAGTGAAAAAAGTTTTTTAAAAAAAATTAAAATTAAAAATAAAAATATATTTAAAAAAAATTATAAAAAAAATAAACATTTTTTTTTCTTTTTTTTGGTTCGTTAATGCAGCAATATTGTACCCATTTCAATTATAATGTGAACAATGATGCTGTACAACAATACCATAAAAGTGTCTGTGCTGCTCTCCTGCACAGTGACATACTACGGCAGTTGTTTCAGTTGTTAATGACCTCGTCACTTGAAATAAACTGTATTAGAGGTAGCCCTTGCCTTACGAAAGTCTCCCCACCCCTGTTTTAAAGACTCCTCCACCGAGCGTATATGGCACCCACTAGAATGGCTCATGCTCGTGTACTGCCTGATAGCAGTTGCTTTAAATGCAGCACCAGTCTGCGGATTTGTGGCATTGCCTGTGGGCTTACAGATTTAGTCAAACATTCTGGCACTCAGTACGTAGTTTTGGCTACCTAGTCCCCCTTAGATGAGTTTTACTGGTCTGTTACAGAAAAAGATGCAGAATGATATGTTTCATTTTACCTCCTGGTTTGCATTACAGATGCTAGGATGTACCCCTCCAATCCTTCCCAGTCCTCCCAATCCAATTCTCAATCACTTTCTGGCCTCCTGTTCATTTGTCCCTGTTCTATACTATCTCATTGTTTACATGGGTATATACACGTATTACTATGATCATAGCGATTGTCTACTATGTCAGATTAGTTAGGATCCCACATGCCCTTCTGATGTGGCCTTTATTTAGTTACACAGTTGGAATGTAACACTTGTATCTTGTCCTGCTTGGTCGGCAGGATACCATGATGCCTGTCATTGATTCGTTTGTTTTTATGTGTTTTCTTCTACGTGTTGGAAGTGTGGGGCAATGGAGGGTTCTTATATTCACATTTGGTGGCGATGCCAAATTATCGGCTCCTTCTGGACGTAAGTAGTGGAACTAGCCTCGAACGTTGTGAGAACTGAGATTCCTTTCATTCCAAATTTCATATTGGTGGGGCCCAGTGCTGTCTCGACAGCAAACCAAGATGTGGTTCCAAGTTGTCTTCACAGTCCTATTACAGATAACCAGGAACTGGAAAACGGTACATACACCCACGTTCTCACTACTCACCTGGAAAGATTTCAGGATATGACCAACTGGCCACTCAATTACTAGATCTGTCACCTCCCAAGAAATACCCGTGGGAATTATGTGATTTGTGATTGATTAAACAATAAATATGAGGAGTAGTCGGGGACTTCTGAGAGGACTCAGGGGCAGGGGGCCATCAGGTGCGCTACGAAGTGGTACTGTCCCTTAGGGAATTATGCTATTTTATTTTTACTCCTGGACCTTCAGTGTATGACTTAAGCAATGTTTTCTCAAGTGCCATGTGCTGTTTATCTGTTTGATGTGTCATTTTATGTTTCTTTTCCCTTCACCTCCCCTATTTTTTTCCATACCCTTGTCCAAATTTGATACAAAATTTATACTTTAAAAAAAGAATTTAAAGCGACAACCGCATAGGAGGCGCTGCAAGTGTCCATTGCTGGACAATTGATAGGCTGGGGTTAATTAGAGGTCAAGTTTGGTAGCTCAGAGGTGGTTTCAGCCAGCTGAAACTGCTTATGAGCTGTTTTTTTGCAGCGGGAAAATCTGAACAGCTGATTGGTTAATCAGCTGTTCAGTAGCACGAGCCGTTGCACGTGCAATCAAGAGCGGGAAATTTCAAACAGCTGATTGGATATCAGCTGTTTGAGAGCTCGAGGCAAGTTCCAAAGGTTTTATAAATTGAGAGTCTGAGGTAGTTTTGGCAATTACCTCAGCTGTTTTAGAAGATTGGATCCTGTAGCAGCGTTCCCCCCCTCCCTTTTTTATGCATATTGTCGTAGTTGTTTAATAAGGGTAAAGGTCGCCCCTTATTGGGGTGGATGGAGGCAGAAGGGTTCCCAAGCTGGCTGAGAACAGGGGCGGTTTGGGAATTTGTTATATTATTTATAAGGTTTTACAGGTTTTTAAGTTCGGTTTTATGGTTGAAGTTTTATGCCTCCAAATTACCCTTAAATAAAAGCTACGGCCAACTATTCCAAAGTTTATTGGTGTCTGTCGTTATTTGGTAAAGATATTTATATATATATATTTGTATTCATAGTCCATGCAGGGGACATGAGATGGACTGAAGTGGTCATAGTGGACCTGGAAAAAAATGGGACAATGGGAAACTGATTGTCTGGAGTCGACATTGTGG
>RXON01003465.1:0-58902 GCA_009667805.1 Leptobrachium leishanense
AGCAGAGGAAGCAAAGCACACAAGATCCAAAACTATCAGCGTCACAGAACCAGTATCCAGCAGCAGCAAAAAGCCCACATGAAGAGTATGTCAGTACCAGAACCTAAGGTGATCCACACCTACTGCCCGGAGAAACCAAGAAACCTGCATCAACATCCAGCAGCACAAAAGCAACCAGCTACTAACAACGGGTCCCGTCCTGACTGGCCGACAGGACCATCAAGAAGGAACCTCACAAAAAGGTACCCCACTGTGACAGATCTCTATACCCTGACAGGGTCACATCTGTCAATGCCACTTCCTTGCTGGACCCCTGTGTTCTCCTCAGGCAGACGCTCGTGCCTCCCTCCTGTCCTCAGACGACGCTCAAAGACTGGGAGAAATAGAAATAAGAGGAGGCTGTAGATCTGGGTTACAATGGAACGGACAGACTGAACACCTTTATTGTACATATACAGTGCCAGGAGGGGGTAGAGACAATGGAGAATTACACAGCGGCGCCCCCCCCCCCCCCAACATCAGGTGAACCAGACATGAATCAATATGGTGTCATGTAATCACAGGCCGAGCATCAGACGCTCTCAATACATTAACAATTAAATGACCACACAGTAACTATATAAACCATTGTAACAGGAATCAGATTAATGGGGCAGTGTGTGCCTGACAAACAAGATTAACTCCAATATACAGCAGATAAACAGATACACGCGGACCATAACAATAGACAATAACTTTATTCATGCACAACTCGGATCAGACACAAGAGAGGGCGAGGAGAATAACAGAACATGCGTCCCGCACCTCCCAAATACATCTCCAGGTCCATCAAGTCCAAATGACGCATGTCACAACCACCACCTTACCTGTCTTCCAACAACATGGAAAGTCCTGTCAGGCATCACAGCCCCAAAAATAATGAACCGACATGCAAAATTGGTTTGGAAACAACACCAGAGTCTCAAAACACCGGCTGCTTCATGTCTCCAAGAGCCGACTGGCCAATCCGTGAACTGAAATCACGTGATCGACTTAGTCAGATTTTCTTGACTCTAACTAAACAGCAAAGAGAAAATCTATTGACATTTCACCTCCACCAAAAGACTAGGGGGGGCTACGTTTATTATTCCTCCTAGTCCATTGATTAACATAGAAACATAGAAAAATGTCGGCAGATAAGAACCTTTCGGCCCATCTAGTCGCCCAATTACATGGATACTTTACCTGGATTTATCTTTTGTTTAGGATAGCCTTATGCCTATCCCATGCCTGCTTAAATTCAATTACTGTTTTGGCCTCTACCACTTCTACTGGAAGACTGTTCCATGTATCCACCACCCTCTCAGTAAAATAATGCTTCCTGATGTTACTTTTAAACCTTTGCCCCTTCTAATCTAAGACTATGTCCTCTTGTTTTGCTACTTTGTTTCCTTTTAAATATACTCCCTTCCTCTACCTTGTGGATTCCCTTTACGTATTTAAATGTTTCTATCATATCTCCTCTGTCTCGTCTTTTTTCCAAGCTGTACATGTTAAGATCATTAAGCCTTTCCTGGTAACTTTTCTCCTTCAAGCCGTACACCATTTTAGTACCCTTCTCTGAACTCTCTCTAAGATGTCTATATCCTTCTGGAGATACGGTCTCCAGTACTGCACACAGTACTCCAAGTGAGGTCTCACCAGTGCTCTGTACAGTGGCATGAGCACTTCCCTTTTCCTACTGCTAATACCTCTCCCTACACAACCAAGCATTCTGCCAGCATTTCCAAGCATTCTGCCAGCATTTCCTGCTGCTCCTATTAAAGTTTAGTCATATTCTGATCGACAAAAGAAGACCAGTGAAACATGCGCCAAGGAGGGTGAGGGCGTAAAGATGGAGGGAGCTTGGGTTACAGATCAGCTAGCAGAAAGCCAACCCCATGGATACTGGAACGGCCGGCTCTACACAAGATCAACAAGACACCAAGGGAGTTATCCATGAAGAGCCGGTGCTTCAGTGCCAACAAACTCCGACAGGTCTCACAATCCGGCCAACGGCAGGGGGTGCTGCACTGGGACGAGACTTTTGTAGTTTGGATCATACAGCGTAATTCAAAGAGATCCGAATTGGGGCCGAAAGGAAACCGAACGCTGAAACTCAGCGTTCGGTTACTTTTCCTGGCCATTCGGCTATTCAGAGAGCAGGCAGTTCCCCAAATCCTGGTGAATTGCCTCCACATACGGTGCCTGTTTGGTGCCTGTTTGAGGGCAGTGAATCCCCATACAGAAGCAATGCTTCATTAATTCAGAGAACAAAAACCAGCAGTGAAAAGTTGCCGAATTGCCCTACTGTTCAGTGGTTTCATTCGTCAGGTTTATTCAGGTGAATCCCATAGGCTTCAATGTTAAAAATATTCCTGTTTTAATTCAATATCTAATAAACCGTTTATTATTTTAATCTGCAGCAAAAAGTCTCTTTATTTATAGATTTTTTAGGATCTTTTAGGCATTTTTTGAGATAAGATTTTTTCCCTTTTTTTTTTAATCGTTTCTTTTTTCTGTAACAGCCTTTTTATTCTCATTCACCGGATTTTATGTAAATTTCAGACCTTTTCGCTCAGTAGTTTCTTTGCAAACAGCGTTTCACTTTTCAAACATTTAAGCGTACTGTTTTTTTTCACTCCATTTGTCTGCGGTGTCGGCTTTTTCCGGCGGCTGCTCTGCGCTGTGATCGGCTCCTGCTCGGGTTTCTCCGGCTTGTTCAGTGGGGTTAATCCAGATGCTTTTGCAGGTTTTGGTGTGTGTGTGTGTTCGCCGGGTTTTGCGGCGACTTTTCCCTGCGCTACGACGGCCTGTGGTGCTTGCTGAATACACCGCAGCGTTGCCGAAATGGGATCACCAAATCGCGCCGAATTGAAGAGAATGAAAAGTCACTGAACGTGCAGTGACTTTTCGATTCTCTTTGAGTAACCCTGACAGTCTTTTGAAAAAAAAAAAAAAAACCTGAGAGGGATGAGGCAATTCCCGACTCTGGCAAACAACGACACTCAGTGGTCTACCTCCTCCTCCATCATAAACACAATGAGCAAGTGGAGAACAACATGAGAAACCAAATCCACAACATCAAATGGGGCCTACTCCAAGGTGACCCTACTTCATAGGACCTCAATAATGTCTGACCATTGCTGTATGATAGGAGCACGGCCCCCCTTGCAGACCTCCTGTTTGGTGGCCCTGACCCCCCCCCCCTTTCATAAGGTAGTGACCCGGGCAGCTCTCCTATATGATAGAGGCCCTTTGGGTTCCCCTTCCAGTCTCTTCTAGATGAGTACCAAGTCTCCCGGGGTCGGGCACATTACTCAGAGAGTCACTGAAATGATCATTTAGAGCAAAGAGGTGGAAATGAGCGGCGCGTTGGTGTCGGCAGGCGGGAAATGTAATTCTGATTTGATTATGGGGAGCTCTGAGTAATGGAACCTCCCCCCCTTTTAATAGACTCCCCTGCCAATATCCCATGATGCACCAGCTTAGCACAAAAGCAGCCGCACATTCACAATCATAAAAAACCCTACGGGCAGATTCCTGCACCAGGTACCGGTGAGCACTCTGGGTTTACTCCTGTGCTGGTCTCATGGTGGCCAGAAGACAAACTAGGTAATACAAAGAACGCAAAGTGAATGCCGACGAAAAGCAACCAAGTGTGAGGAGAGGAGACGAATGGGCCGAAGGAATTAGGGAGGATTTTATTTTGGGTGATTAGGACAGTGATTTAACACGCAGACAAGTGGTAGGAAGTCAACGTCACCACATCCCGCACTCCACTCCACCATCACCAAAAACCATGCTCCACCATCACCACAACCTGCACTCCTCCATCATGACATCCCTCGATCCACACTCCACCAATACATCACAACATCCCACACTCTACTTCACCATCACCACAACCCATACTCCACTCCTCCATCATGACATCCCGCACTCCACTCCTCCATCATGACATCCCGCACTCCACTCCTCCATCATGACATCCCACACTCCGCTTCACCATCATGACATCCCACACTCCGCTAATACATCATGACAACCTCTCTTAACTGCTTAAACCTGGGTCCTTATTCTTTTCCCATGCCCTTAAATAAACACACAACACAATATGTATATATGGAAAGGGCATAGGCCACAGCTTGTATTTAATTCTTTAACATAACAACTAATTTCACAACCCAACAATACCCCAACATGTCCAATCTGACCCTACTGCAGCAATTAACAGTAGGCAGTTCTCACCACCAGCCAGAGCTTGTCGCTCTCTTGACTTTACACAGGACCGAGGACGTCTCTCCCATCGCCCACCTTCTCCGGCGGCTTATCCATAGGACTTCCTCGCTGGCCAGGGTTCACGCAAGCTGTGACACAAATATGAAAAATAAATAACAGGGGCGGGAGGGCGGGAACGTGACAACCCTTCCCAAGTCAGAAAGGGAGTGACCAGGTAAGGTTTCCCTCCCTCATTAAATGGGCGTCCTCATTAGCATACACCTGCTGCTTGGCCAATCACTAACTACTGCACACCTGCACTAATCATCCCAGGCCAGCAGTCATGCCCCCCTTCCTGAATGTTCCAGGGGCTGCTTTCTCCATCACTGGTCACCCTGTGGAAATACCATTAATGTCATCCTGTTTGAAAAACATTACATGTACAAAGTGAACATATGTTACAACATTTATTTATTTATAAATAGAGGATTTTACCAGGAAGGACACATTGAGATTTCTCTCCTTCAAGTATGTCCTGGATTCAAGAACATTGAATTTCTGTAACAATTCAAAGTAATAAACGCAAGATAAAAAAAATAGAAATAAATAGTCACTGTGTTACATGTTTACAGGTGTATTCTGTATATAGTCACTGTGTTACATGTTTACAGGCGCATTCTGTATATAGTCACTGTGTTACATGTTTACAGGTGCATTCTGTATATAGTCACTATGTTACATGTTTACAGGTACATTCTGTATATAGTCACTGTGTTACATGTTTACAGGTACATTCTGTATATAGTCACTATGTTACATGTTTACAGGTGCATTCTGTATATAGTCACTGTGTTACATGTTTACAGGTACATTCTGTATATAGTCACTGTGTTACATGTTTACAGGCGCATTCTGTATATAGTCACTGTTACATGTTTACAGGCGCATTCTGTATATAGTCACTGTGTTACATGTTTACAGGTGCATTCTGTATATAGTCAATGTGTTACATGTTTACAGGTGCATTCTGTATATAGTCACTATGTTACATGTTTACAGGCGCATTCTGTATATAGTCACTGTGTTACATGTTTACAGGTGCATTCTGTATATAGTCACTGTGTTACTATTATATACAGAATGCGCCTGTAAACATGTAACACTTTTCAGTGTAAAGTGCGTACGGCGCTAAACAGATAATGTAAATGTGTGAGATTATCTACTATAGTTTATACAATATTGCGGCTCACCACCAGTGTGTCTCACACCAAAAATAAGCAAAGAGTACAAACTTTGTTTGTTAAGGGAGCGCAGAAAAGCAAGAACTTGACAAGCTCTCCTAGATCTCAGAAATTTCTGATTATTTTCGTTTCTGTGGAATACTCTGGAAAGTAAAAGCAAAAAAGACTCTCATAGCATAGTATGTTTGGTACAAAAAATGAGGTTAAATTGTAAGCAGAATAGTAAGTATCTCACTCACAAACTCAGAGCCTATAGGCTCATGTTATATGCCTTTAAGCCTCTCTGGGGGGCTCCTCCCATCAATCTGTTGTCATTCTGGAAGGGCTTCTTAAACCTCAAATAAATTAAAAGAGAGAATGGCGCAATACCAGGGCAAATTGGGTGATAAGCAGTGGCGTCACTAGGGTTGGTCCCAGCAGTACGGACATCGTCAGTACGGATGACGCAGTAGTGGTCACACAGTCCGTTTTTTCACTGAAGTTATTTTTTGACGGATGTAGGAGGGGAAAATAAATTACAATGAAAAAACATTCTGTCCGTCAAAAATGCTGGACGTATAAATGCAGTCCGTCTGACCTCGCTCCATCACTCACACACAAAGCTATGCGGACGTTGTGGACGTGGCGCACTCCGCACGTCCGTTCTAGCAGTATTACGTTCTTGCCTAACCTGCGTCCGTTTGCCGCGGCCGTTGTGCGTCCGCAGTTCAGTGCGGACGTACTTCATGTGTCAGGCTCCAATGGACTTACTTTCATGCTATCACGGACGTACTTTTAGGTGCAATCACGGACGTGAACACTACGCTCGTCTGACCCCAGCCTTATACTGCAGAGAGGCGCTTCCCAGCAGTGTGTGGATTCATATGCTGCATTAATTATACTGCAGAGAGGTGCTTCCCAGCAGTGTGTGGATTCATATACTGCATTAATTATACTGCAGAGAGGCGCTTCCCAGCAGTGTGTGGATTCATATGCTGCATTAATTATACCGCAGAGAGGCGCTTCCCAGCAGTGTGTGGATTCATATGCTGCATTAATTATACTGTAGAGGTGCTGCCCAGCAGGGTGCGGATTCATATACTGCATTAATTATACTGCAGAGAGGTGCTTCCCAGCAGTGTGTGGATTCATATACTGCATTAATTATACCGCAGAGAGGTGCTTCCCAGCAGTGTGTGGATTCATATGCTGCATTAATTATACCGCAGAGGCGCTTCCCAGCAGTGTGTGGATTCATATGCTGCATTAATTATACTGCAGAGAGGTGCTTCCCAGCAGTGTGTGGATTCATATACTGCATTAATTATACTGCAGAGAGGCGCTTCCCAGCAGTGTGTGGATTCATATGCTGCATTAATTATACTGCAGAGAGGTGCTTCCCAGCAGTGTGTGGATTCATATGCTGCATTAATTATACTGCAGAGAGGCACTTCCCCGCAGTGTGTGGATTCATATGTTGCATTAATTATACTGCAGAGAGGTGCTTCCCAGCAGTGTGTGGATTCATATGCTGCATTAATTATACTGCAGAGAGGCGCTTCCCCGCAGTGTGTGGATTCATATGCTGCATTAATTATACTGCAGAGAGGTGCTTCCCAGCAGTGTGTGGATTCATATACTGCATTAATTATACTGCAGAGAGGTGCTTCCCAGCAGTGTGTGGATTCATATACTGCATTAATTATACCGCAGAGAGACGCTTCCCAGCAGTGTGTGGATTCATATGCTGCATTAATTATACCGCAGAGAGGCGCTTCCCAGCAGTGTGTGGATTCATATGCTGCATTAATTATACCGCAGAGAGGTGCTTCCCAGCAGTGTGTGGATTCATATGCTGCATTAATTATACCGCAGAGAGGCGCTTCCCGGCAGTGTGTGGATTCATATACTGCATTAATTATACTGCAGAGAGGCGCTTCCCAGCAGTGTGTGGATTCATATGCTGTATTAATCAATGAGGAAGTCCAGGGTAGAGGGTGTGACTTCCTTAAATGCAGGGCTGATTAGGGAGGATGAAGGGCAGGTGAGGTTCCAGGGTAGAATGTCAGAGTCCAGGAATGTGTATAGTCTGATATAAAGTCCTGGAACCTGCATAGGGCATGCAGGATGTGAGATAGAAAGGGGGCTCCAGGGGGTCAGGGCCTCTAGGACCTGACAACATGCTTTATGTAACGCAGTGATTCCTGCCGGCAGCTCTGCTGAGAGCTCTGTATGACGACGCCGGGGTAACATCAACACATGCTTTATGTAACACGGTGATTCCTGCGGCAGCTCTGCTGAGAGCTCTGTATGACGACGCCGGGGTAACATCAACACATGCTTTATGTAACACGGTGATTCCTGCCGGCAGCTCTGCTGAGTGCTCTGTGTGACGAGGCCGGGGTCACATCAACACATACTTTATGTAACACAGCAATACCTGCCAGCTGCTCTGCTGAGAACTCTGTATGACTAGGGATGAGCCAAACACCCCCGTGTTCGGTTCGCATTCGAACTCGAACAATTTCAAAAGTTCGAATTCGAACGCGAACACGAGCCGAACTCAATGCAAGTCAATGGGAATCGAAAGTTCGATTTTTAGAGTGCCCTCTAAGAGGGCATATATGCAAGATATTTGCCATAAAAGGTGTATGGGGGTCCAGGTAGTGCCCTGGGGGACAGGAAACAAGGACAAAAAGTTTAAAAAAATATGTTTTTAAAGGAACAGTGAGTTTTCCATGAAATAAAGGTTAAGAATAAAAATGAAAAATTCCTTCAAATATCGGGCCTAGGAGGTCCCCATAACCTGCCCGTGAAGTGGCGGATTTCTAGGATGTATAGAAACATTTAAAAACAAAAAAATGACATTTCAAATGACGGTAAATGGTTTTCCTTTAATCTATTCATAAACAACTGCTTGGGGTGGCAGTCTGTATGAAAAGAGGAGACATTTTAGGACACGCAGAACAAGTTTAGTGATTTTTTGGCTAAATTATGGTGAAACTTATGCAGGCTTTGGATGAAAGTAACCCTGCAGTCCAATATTAAAATGATATGAATCTGGTAATATAGGCGTCAGTGGCAGCGCACCCAAATATTGTGCCTTTGGTGGCAGCAAGTGCCTTCACACCGTAAGTAACCCCTCTGTGGTATTGTGGAAGAGTGCAGTGGTGGAGATTTTGGGAATGCAGAAGACATCCCCGATCTATTCCATTACGTCAGCATCAGGGGATTGCTAGCTGCTGATCTAGGACTGATTCATTTTTATAAATGTCAGCCGGTCTACAGAGTCGGTGGACAGACGCACTCTTTTGTCTGTGACAAAACCTCCAGCGGCACTGAACGTCCTTTCAGAAAGCACGCTGGATTAAGGGCAACCTAGTAGCTGCATAGCATATTGGCTAAATTCTGGCCAGTGATCCAATCTCAACACCCAGAAAGCCAGTGGATCATCTGCTGTAAAGGTATCCAGGTCTGCCCTTGCCCCTAGGTAGTCCTGTACCATATGGTGAAGACGCTGGCAATGGGTGCCTACATTTGACGTCCCTGGGCGTCGTGGACTAAAAAAAATTAAAAAGGCATGAGTCAAGCGGCCCCGGCCTTCACCGCTCTTCCTCTGATCATCCGCATCCTCAGAAGCACCTGTGTTATCACTTGGTAACCTACCAGTGCCTGGAAAGGTGTTACACAAGTGTCGCTTTAGAGCATCCTTGTAACGGTAGGCCCCTATAGGGTGATGGGAAGCCCCCAGGCTGTGTAGAGTGAAGCCTTTAGGGCAGGTATATGGTTTTGTTTGCAGACATCAGCAATCCCTTGCAACACTTCAGAAACACGATGAATTCTACTCACTGCAGGACAGGACCCAATACTTGAAAAATGTGAATCCTATAGTGCAAGACAGAACTAGATACGTGATACAATAAATGCAACACACTGCAAATCTCCACACTCCCAGTCAGGGAGTTCAGACAAAGCCCTGGAATCACTCACACCATATGGCTTTGTGAAATGCCTGTAAAGTGAAAACACCTGAACTTGAAAACAATGCAAAACAGAACTTGATACGTGAATGCAGCACACTGCAAATCCTCACACTCCCAGCCAGGGAGTTCAGACAAAGCCCTGGAATCACTCACACCATATGGCTTCGTGGCCAAATGCCTGTTTAGTGAAAACAACTGAACTAGACACGTACAGACAAATCTAAACAGACAAGATACATACAGAAGAAGTTCCCGAAGCCAAGCCAGGTCATAAACGAGATATCAGAAATGCAGATATTACTTAGGGAGCAGACTAGAGAATATCCAGAAATCAGAGCCAAATAGTCATACATAGATAATCAGAACTTGAACTATAATAAACACGAGGAACTAGAGGATCACAGACTTAGTCTATCCTGATCCAAGGATCAAATGCCTGGTTGGCCCTATATATAGGGCTAAGCAGATCATGTGACTGCAGACCTTCAGCCCAGTGGGAATGGTCTGTAGAGCCTGAACAAGAAAACCAGACAAACTGGAAACTCCCTGCTCCCACCACCAGGGAGCAGGGTCAAGACCTAACAGTCCTCAAGTTGTTTCATCCTGTGCTCCCTCTGTACGGGCAGGGTGAGCTCTGCAACTTTACCCTTGTATCGTGGATCAAGAAGGCTTCCCAACCAGTAGTGACCCTCTCTTTGATAGCTCGAATCCTGGGGTCCTTTACCAGGCTTTGCAGGATAAGGGAGCCCATGCAGCATAGGTTGGAGGTGGCATTAGCTTCTGAGTCTTCCTGGTCAATGAGGATGACCCCATCGTGCACTTCCTCCTCCCAGCCACGTACTAGTCCTTGGGTTTCTGGGCACACAAAACCCTCCCTTGAGGAATCCCCACCTTCAATGCCCCCACTACTTAAATCTTCCTCCTCATCCTCCTCCTGTCTGATCTGAGGACCCGCAGGAATGCTGTCTGCATAAAGACTGGGGCCTTGAGAGCTAGGGAAGGCCTCCTCTTCCTCCTGCTGCTCTGCCTTTAGTGCCACATCTATAATTCCCCGCAGAGTGCGCTCCAGCTGGAACACTAAAGGAATTGTGTCACTGATGCATGCACTGTCCCTGCTCACCATCCTTGTTGTCTCCTCAAATGGCGACAGTACAGTGCATGCATCCATGATCATCAGCCACTGCAGGGGAAAAAAAAAACAAGTTGACCTGAACCTGTCTTTGTGCCATACTCACACAGGTACTCGTTGATGGCCCTCTGCTGCTTGTGCAGACTCTGCAGCATTGCTAATGTTGAGTTCCAGCTGGTTGGCATGTCACAGATCAGACGGTTTGTGGGAAGGTGGAATTCTCTTTGAATTTCTGCCAGGCGAACACTTGCTGGGAATGACCGTCTGGAGTGGCTGCAGACTTTTCTGGCCTGGCTGAGAAGCTCTGCCAGCCCTGGGTACCTGGTTAGGAAACACTGTACCACCAGATTTAGGACGTGTGCTAGGCATGGTACATGCGTCAACTTAACCTGGCGTAGGGCGGAGAGAAGGTTGCTGCCATTATCACAGATGACCATTCCCAGCTGAAGCTGGTGTGGTGTTAACCATCTCTGCACCTGCCCCTGCCCCTGCAGAGCTGACAGAATTTCTGGCCCGGTGTGACACCTGTCCCCTAAACAAACCAGCTCAAGCACAGTATGGCATCTTTTTGCTTGAGCCATTGCGTAGCCCCTGCCATGCGTCGGTTTTACTGCCACTTCGCCAGAGACAGAGAAGGAGGAAGAGGTGGTGGTGGAGCAGACAGACCTCATGCAAGCAGCTTTCTGGAGGTGTGGTGGATGAACAAGCTCCAGCACAGAGCCCCATCTTGGATCCCTCCCAGCTGCAATCAGAGTTACCCAGTGTGCCGTGAAGGAAATGTAACGGCCCTGTCCATGCTTGCTGGACCACGTGTCTAAAGTCATGTGCACCTTGCTGCTGACTGCCTTTCCCAATGACTCCATAACATTGTGTTCCATGTGCTGGTATAGTGCTGGAATGGCCTTCCGTGAAAAGAAATGGCGTTTTGGAACCTGCCACTGTGGTACAGCACATTCAGCAAATTCACGGAAGGAAGCAGAGTCCACCAGCTGGAAAGGCAGCAGCTGTAATGTGAGTAATTTTGCTAAGCTGGCATTTAGACGCTGTGCTTGGGGATGGTTGGGACTATATTTTTTCTTACGCTGCAGCAGCTGGGGCAACGTAATCTGACTGAATAAATCTTCAGCTGATGGGATGCTGTCACATTGTGAGCAAGGACCTGGTACACCCATTACTGTAGCATCATCCCTGTCAGTGGAGGTTGTAGGCAATGACATGGCAGGACATATAGTGGGGTAGAGACAGATGAGGAGGAAGAGGACCTATGCAAAGTGTTGTGCCAACGGGATGCATGGCAGGTGGTCATATGTCGCCTCAAGCACGTGGTACCCAAGCGTGGGATGTCTTTCCCACGCTTGATCCTCATCTGACATAGATTACAAATAGCAACGGCGCAGTCTGCTGCACATTTCTTAAAGAACTCCCAGACAGCAGAGTTCCTAGATGTGTGCTTTGAGACAACAGCGCTCTGCACCTGAGCAGCTCTGACATCTGATGCCTTGGACTGGCTATGGTTGGTCATAGAGGACGTTGTGCCTCGTGTTTGTTGTGCCTCCTCCTCCTCACATGACTCCTCTGTTCGATCAGGCACCCAGGTGGAGTCAGTGACCTCATCATCACCCCCTATCTCCTCGTCACTGGAGCCAACCTCGCAATATGCTGCAGCTGGTGGGGGAACATGAGTGCCAGTTATTTGTGTGTCACTGGCACCCCCTTCCTCAACCTCAGAGATTGAATCAGAGCACTGTAGTTGCTGTGCATCCTCAAGCAGCATGTCACTGTCATTCTAGTCAAACAATTCAGCTGACTCATCCGTGTATGTTGGTGAGGCTACAGCAGGAGTAGCTGTGGACATGGAGGCTGCATTAGATGCTTTGGCAGCTGAGGTGGACTGTAAACCACTACAAGCCTGGCTTTCAGAGGACTCGGAGGATGAGGATGGCCTGGTTAGCCAATCCACCAAATCCTCTGTATGTTGCTACTGCTTAAGATGGCCAGCACCAGTTAGAAAGGACAAGCGTGCCCCTGCAGAGGATGCACTATGTCCACGACGACCAGAGGCACAGCCTCCAGACACAGAGGCTGCTTGCCCTCTTATCTGTGTCTGGGAGCGTCTGCCTGTCCTTTTTGGTCTTTCTGACATGGTGAGTGATAGATAGATTAAAGATATACAGAACTCTGATTCAACTCTGTTATAAAAAATTAAAGATATGCAGAACTCTGATTCAACTGTGTTATCTAGATTAAAGATTTCCAGAACTCTGGTATAACTCAGTGAGACACTCTGATAGCTGGCAGCCAGTGACAAAACACAGATTAAAATTCCCAGAAACCACCTATAAATCAGTGAGACCCCCTGATAGGACCCCTGATAGCTGGCAACAGTGACAAGACACAGATTACAATTCCCAGATATCTGCTAGAAGTATGTGGGACCCCCTGATAGCTGGCAGTGACAAGACACAGATTACAATTCCCAGAAACCTCCTATAAATTAGTGAGACCCCTGATGGGTGGCAGTGACAAGACACAGATTACAATTCCCAGAAACCACCTATAAATCAGTGAGACCCCCTGATAGGACCCCTGATAGCTGGCAACAGTGACAAGACACAGATTACAATTCCCAGATATCTGCTAGAAGTATGTGGGACCCCCTGATAGCTGGCAGTGACAAGACACAGATTGCAATTCCCAGGAAAATCCTATAAATCAGTGAGACCCCTGATGGGTGGCAGTGACAAGACACAGATTAAAATTCCCAGAAACCTCCTATAAATCTGTGAGACCCCTGATGGGTGGCAGTGACAAGACACAGATTAAAATTCCCAGGAACCTCCTATAAATCAATGAGACCCCTGATGGGTGGCAGTGACAAAACACAGATTACAATTCGCAGAAATCTGCTTGAAGTATGTGGGACCCCCGATAGCTGGCAGTGACAAGACACAGATTACAATTCCCAGATATCTGCTACAAGTCTGTGAGACCCCCTGATGGGTGGCAGTGACGACACAGGTTATACTTCCCAGATATCTGCTACAAGTCTGTGAGACCCCCTGATGGGTGGCAGTGATGACAGAGGTTATAATTCCCAGATATCTGCTACAAATCAGTGAGACCCCCTGATGGGTGGCAGTGACGACACGGGATATAATTCCCAGATATCTGCTACAAGTCTGTGAGACCCCCTGATGGGTGGCAGTGACAAGACACAAATTACAATTCCGAGGAACCTCCTATTAATCAGTGAGACCCACTGATGGGTGGCAGTGACAAGACACAGATTACAATTCCCAGGAACCTCCTATAAATCAGTGAGACCCCCTGATATGATTACAGTTCCCAGATATCTGCTAGAAGTGAGACCCCCCGAGTGGCTGCTGGCAGTGAGAACACAGATTACAACAATTCCCAGCTATCTTCTAGAAGTGAGACCCCCACAATAGCTGCTGGCAGTGAGAACACACAGATTACAACAATTCCCAGATATCTTCTAGAAGTGAGACCCCCACAATAACTGCTGGCAGTGAGAACACAAAGATTACAACAAATCTCAGATATCTTGTAGAAGTGAGACCCCCCCAATAGCTGCTGGCACTGAGAAGACACACTAACAGAACAATCTCCTCTCAAAAACACGTGCTGAAGGCTGTGTGAAGCCTTATTTAGTGTGCTGCGGGACTTAGCTCTGTGAGGCCATGATTGGGCAAAATTTTCCCAATCAGGACTCTGAGCCGCGATTGGCATAGTCTTGCACCTGACCTGTGGTCAGGTGCAAGGCTGTAGCCAGTTACAAGCTTCAGGCCAGTGGAAAAGTGCATTGTGGTGCATTGTGGGCGAACACGCGGCAAACATGCAGAAATGTTCGGAGTTCAACGAACAGCCAAACGGGCGATGTTCGAATCGAACTCCGGACATATCGAACCGAAAAGCTCATCCCTACCGATGAGGAGGCCAGGGTCACATCAACACATGCTTTATGTAACATGGTGATTCCTGCCGGCAGCTCTGCTGAGAGCTCTGTGTGACGAGGCCGGGGTCACATCAACACATGCTTTATGTAACGCGGTGATTCCTGCCGGCAGCTCTGCTGAGAGCTCTATATGACGAGGCTGGGGTCACATCAACACATGCTTTATGTACCAGTGATTCCTTCCCGGCAGCTCTGCTGAGAGCTCTGTATGACGAGGCCGGGGTCACATCAACACATGCTTTATGTAACACGGCGATTCCTGCCGGCAGCTTTGCTGAGAGCTCTGTGTGACGAGGCCGGGGTCACATCAACACATGCTTTTTGTACCAGTGATTCCTGCCGGCAGCTCTGCTGAGAGCTCTGTGTGATGAGGCCAAGGTCACATCAACACATGCTTTATGTAACACAGTGGTTCCTGCCGGCAGCTCTGCTGAGAGCTCTGTATGACGAGGCCGGGGTCACATCAACACATGCTGTATGTAACGCGTTGATTCCTGCCGGCAGCTCTGCTGAGAGCTCTATATGACGAGGCCGGGGTCACATCAACACATGCTTTATGTAACGCAGTGATTCCTGCCGGCAGCTCTCCTGAGAGCTCTGTATGACGAGGCTGGGGTCACATCAACACATGTTTTATGTACCAGTGATTCCTGCCGGCAGCTCTGCTGAGAGCTCTGTGTGACGAGGCCGGGGTCACATCAACACATGCTTTATGTAATGCAGTGATTCCTGCCGTTAGCTCTGCTGGGAGCTCTGTATGACGAGGCCGGGGTCACATCAACACATGCTTTATGTAACGCAGGGATTCCTGCCGGCAGCTCTGCTGAGAGCTCTGTATGACGAGGCCGGGGTCACATCAACACATGCTTTATGTAACGCAGTGATTCCTGCCGGCAGCTCTGCTGAGAGCTCTTTATGACGAGGCCGGGGTCACATCAACACATGCTTTATGTAACGCGGTGATTCCTGCGGCAGCTCTGCTGAGAGCTCTATATGACGAGGCCGGGGTCACATCAACACATGCTTTATGTAACACAGTGATTCCTGCCGGCAGCTCTGCCGAGAGCTCTGTATGACGAGGCCGGAGTCACATCAACACATGCTTTATGTAACGCAGTGATTCCTGCCGGCGGCTCTGCTGAGAGCTCTGGTATGATGAGGCCGGGGTCACATCAACACATGCTTTGTACTGATGAGAGACTGAATGGGAACGAAGAAGCTTAAGCATGTTCCCTGTTTTATAGAAAAGAGTAGAAAGTTGGGAGGAGTTACAATGGTTCCCCTTTTGTTTCAGGATTATCGCTGGGATTGGGTCTCGGGGGCAGATAACAGAAAGGGGAGGGCCAGGGGTAATAGAAAAGGGTAAGCAAAAGACAGATTAAATCAGTCTAACCTTTGTCTTTTTGGACAGCCAACTCCATTTTACCATCACCATCATCATATGAAAACCAATGACTGGATAAGTATTACTGGCTGTATCAATCTGTTATATATTCTCTATTATTATAGTCTGCTAAATATATATATTCCTAGTTCTATTATTACTTGGATAAATAGGTGCAGGTTTTTCCATTGTATTGATTTGTAGGTTTTATTTAGTAGATGCTTTTGATATTCGTTACACTTTGCAATACTGTATTCCCTTGTTAATTTTGTGTAGTATCTGCGTAATAGTAATTATGAATAGGTTAATGGTTCTGGTATAACTCGGCCAGAATTCAGTGATTTGTTGTTTTGTATGTTATTAGGTGCATTTGGGTTCAGTAATTCTGCCTGTGTCTGTCTGAGGATTGCTGTGCCTTATAGTTAAAGTGCTCACTCTAGCAAATGACTGACGGTCAATTTTAAGAATCATGCACATGAATAGTGGGTGTTTTAGCACCAAATAGCACTCCAAAATCGATACATTTTAATGAGCTGCAGTCAATTTTGTACTGAACAGGCCGGAAGCATACAAAGCAACCTGTGACGAAACAGCCGCCCCAATGTTTATTTGCAAGTATTTTGCTTTACAGTTTATTGTCTCTGTATATAGTGTAGAGTGTTGTGTGATGTGCTATGCTGTTGTCAAAGTGTGTATCTGTATGTTACAGTTATAAGTTGTTATATTTTGCACTCATTAAACAGTAGGAGAGGCCCCTTGCTCAAGAGCTTGCACTCTAACATCCTGGGTTTCCCTAAGCACACTGTTTAGAGAAGCGTGGGTAAACATTCCATTGTGATGACTGTTATTTCTATTGTCCAGTGGCTGGAGCTTTTCTATTGTCCAGTGGCTGGAGCCTGTTGTTATCTGTAATGAATTCTGGAAGGGAGGGGGGGTTGTCTCACCTGGGTGTATGTGAAATAAATAAAGTAACCCCAAGAGCTAAGCAATAAATTGATGAATAAGCTCATTTGTATACTGTATTTAAGTTCACTATGCTAATTGAGACAATTTTTGAAGTGGCACAGCAGTAATGTACAATCTTTTTTGCACACTTGCTACAGTTGAGTAAATAATTATTTCAGAACGCTAACTTTGTCTTTATTGAGAGAGAGGATAGACTTATCTCCGAAATGGAGGAAACATGAGCAGCAACTCCCTCATCTTTCCCACTCGTACCATCATCATAAGAAAGTCTGGGAGTGGATGAGTATTAAGTGTATTAATTCTGTGAATTTGTCTCTATTTTGACATTATACTATATACGCGTGTGTGTAATCTATTGGGTTAAATACGCGCTAATTTACCCGTTCTAGTGATTTGCATTTTTAGCTAGAATATGCTCGTTTGATATTTGCTTCACTTTGTAATACTTGATCAAACCTTATTATTTGTATAGTCTGTATGATCTTATAAACATAGGTATTCAGTGATCGCATGGCTAACAGCCATCTTAAGCCTCAAAAAGTCACATGGTCTGCTGTCAATGAGGAAGTGCTGCAGCAGTAACTGTACAATCTGTTTAAGCTTACATTTGCGCAACTAAATTAATCCTGATTGTTTCTGGCAGACTTATGAATATATAACAATTACTAACCAAATACACATCTAAATGTGTCTGTTATAATTTCTGAAGAGGCTTATCAACTAAACAGTGATTTGATATGTTAGCAAATTTTGTTTCACTATTTTGGGTAGGTTGACTTAACTTCGGGCCTATAGATTAATATACTATGCAAGAAACCGTTTCATTGGTTGACGTGGGTTTAAAGACGTGGGTTAAAGACTTGGTAAAGGATTCCAGGGCTGGCGAGCCTTAAGATGGAGGATAAGGAGAATGGAGTAAGGGTTTTTTATGGAAGGCTTCAAGATACTGATTAGGGGTGAATCGAAGGGGGGTTGGAAAGTAAAGCAGTTGAAATCAGCATATGAACTGCCAGAAATATTGAGAGAAAAGTGGGGGAAGGAGGTGCTGTTAGGTAGAATGGCTGGTCCTTTAGAGAAGTCCCCATTTAGCTTAACCCAGAGGGCATTCGAGGAAAGAGGCTGTAACGTAGGGGTTCCTGTCCATGGGCAGACTGCTCCCCTTGAAGTCAGTATTCCGCAGAAGTACTGCTTATGGCCCAGAATGCGGGCAATAAAGTACATAAGATCCTTGTTTTTTTTGGGGGGGTTTTTTCAACTCAAAATGGAGACTGCATTGATTTACATTGTGCAAGGGACACACACACAGAGAGGAAAGGTGCAGAGACAATGTAATCACATCCAGCTAGGAACAATGCATCAGATAACCATGAGCTGGGCGACCTTGGTTGCTGGGGGGGCGAGGGGCTGACAGAAGCATGTGAAAACAAAAGGAATCCATTACTTAGAGGGGGGAGGGTATATTACACAAAGACTGGAGCGTAATACAGAGGTTAAGTGGAGGTATGCCCGGTGTTATGTAAGAGGTTATTTGGAGGCGGCTCCTGCAAACGGCCATATGTTTTTTGAGGCATGAGGATGGAACCAATTTTGTCCAGGTTTCAATTCAAAGCGGCTGTGGAAAAGGCTGTAACGTTGCTGGGATGGAAAGAAACATAGAAAATGTCGGCAGATAAGAACCTTTCGGCCCATCTAGTCTGCCAAATTACAAGGATACTTTACCTGGATTTATCTTTTGTTTAGGATAGCCTTATGTCTATCCCATGCTTGCTTAAATTCAATCACTGTTTTAGCCTCTACCACTTCTGCTGGAAGGCTGTTCCATGTATCCACCACCCTCTCAGTGAAATAATGTTTCCTGATGTTACTTTTAAACCTTTGCCCCCTTTAATCTAAAACTATGTCCTCTTGTTTTGCTACTTTGTTTCCTTTTAAATATACTACCTTCCTCTACCTTGTGGATTCCCTTTACGTATTTAAATGTTTCTATCATATCTCCTCTGTCTCGTCTTTTTTCCAAGCTATACATGTTAAGATCATTAAGCCTTTCCTGGTAACTTTTCTCCTTCAAGCCATACACCATTTTAGTAGCCCTTCTCTGAACTCTCTCTAAGGTGTCTATATCCTTATGGAGATATGGTCTCCAGTACTGCACACAGTACTCCAAGCGAGGTCTCACCAGTGCTCTGTACAGTGGCATGAGCACTTCCCTTTTTCCTACTGCTAATACCTCTCCCTACACAACCAAGCATTCTGCCAGCATTTCCTGCTGCTCTATTACATTGACTACTTACCCTTAGATCCTCTGCAATAATAACCCCTAAATCCCAACCCTCAGATGTTGAGGTTAGGACTGTATCAAATATTCTATATTCAATCTAGGAGAAGGTGGGGGAAGCCAGATATAATGATAGTGCATTTAGGGGGTAACGACATAGGGGATATTCTGTTTTTGGGTAAAAAAAAATAATTAATTAATAAACCTTCATTTCTCTGGCAGATTGCGAGCAGTTAGGATTAAACAGCAATGAGGGAAGGGAATTTGTTTAAAGGGCACCGGTCTTAGCAGGCTAGCTGGTATTTCATAATTTACTAAGTTAGAGAGGAGAGGGTTGTGAATAAGCCGGGGTATGTATATAACCCTGATTCAATTTACAGTCGCGATAAAAAGTTGGTATGGGTTTGAGCGTTAATATTCTGTTTTTTGGGTTTTTTCTTTCAGAGCAGGCGAAGAGAGTATGGATCCTGGGACACTCCTATGTGCACTGGGCAGCTGTTCACGCTGTGGGCACAACGATGGGAGTGAACCTAGGGTTCAGCCTCACTAAAGCGGGCATTAGGTGGATAGGAAGGAGGGGTATGGGGTGGGCGCAGTTTTTAGGGGGAGCACAGGAATCTAGGAGAAGGTGGGGGAGGCCAGATATAATGATAGTGCATTAGGGGCTATGACGACGATAAATTTGCAGAATAGGGTCTGGGAAACACTTAGGTGGTTCAGGAAGGAATGGCCGGATGTTCAGATAGTGTGGTCTAACGTAATTGCTATATTAGTGTGGAGGAACTGCAGGGTGTAGGATACATCGGGAGAAAGAAGCTAAACCAGGCAGCAAAAAAGATTATGCTGGAGATGGGAGGAAAGGTTTTGGAGCATCAGAACATAGTGACAATGCAGGAGGAATTGTTTAGGAATGACGGCGTCCATTTGTCCAAGGCGAGGAACAACCTTTTCGGGGGCAACATCGAAGGGCTGATAAAGACCCTTGTGTAAGGTAAGTGAAAAGGTCACGGTCTTTTATTGGTGGCGGAAAAAGAGGGTCCTCATTTTTGGTGGCGGTGAAATATGCGGCGCTGGCACGTGGAGAGGCGATAGAGGGGGAGGATCTGGGGGTCTGTGTGGTGGTTTGTGCGGCCAAACACAGGTAGTCTCCTGGTTTGAAGATCCTCCCGGCCTGCTATCTGCTATAAAGAGTCGCTATTTCTGGGCAATGCTGGTGGTTCATTGCGGTTGCCAGTGTTATCTGGCTGGATCTATGGTACCAGTGTTATCTGGTGTTACCTATTCCAAGAAAGCGAGGATTGCTGATAATTCTGCCACAAAGGCAATGATTTTTGGCCTTTGATTATAAATAAAAGACGTGACCTTTTCAAACCGCCAATACTTTTGTCATGTGTTTTATTTATGGGGAGAGCGGGGGGGGGGGGGGGGGGGGGGGATGGTTTGGGGGATTGAAGGGAAGTAAAGGTAATTTAAGAGAAAGGTAATGGTGGAAGAGAAATAAGGGTAAAATGCTTAATGTAACGTAGGGATTCCTGCCGGCAGCTCTGCTGAGAGCTCTATGTGACGAGGCCAGGATCACATCAACACATGATTTATGTAACGCAGTGATTCCTGATGGTAGTTCTGCTGAGAGCTGCGGAGCAGAGGGAGGAGGTGGTCAGAGTTGCGGAGCAGAGAGAGGAGGTCGTCAGTGCTGCGGAGCAGAGAGAGGAGGTGGTCAGTGCTGTGGAGGAGAGAGAGGAGGTGGTCGGTGCTGCGGAGCAGAGAGAGGAGGTGGTCGGTGCTACGGAGCAGAAAGAGGAGGTGGTCGGTGCTGCGGAGCAGAGAGAGGAGGTGGTCGGTGCTGCGGAGCAGAGAGAGGAGGTGGTCGGTGCTGCGGAGCAGAGAGAGGAGGTGGTCGGTGCTGCAGAGGAGAGAGAGGAGGTGGTCGGTGCTGCGAAGCAGAGAGAGGAGGTGGTCGGTGCTGCGGAGGAGAGAGAGGAGGTGGTCGGTGCTGCGGAGCAGAGAGAGGAGGTGGTCAGTGCTGCGGAGCAGAGAGAGGAGGTGGTCGGTGCTGCGGAGCAGAGAGAGGAGGTGGTCTGTGCTGCGGAGGAGAGAGAGGAGGTGGTCGGTGCTGCGGAGTAGAGAGAGGAGGTGGTCGGTGCTACGGAGCAGAGAGAGGAGGTGGTCGGTGCTGCAGAGGAGAGAGAGGAGGTGGTCGCTGCTGCGGAGCAGAGAGAGGTGGTGGTCAGTGCTGCGGAGCAGAGAGAGGAGGTAGTTGGTGCTGCGGAGCAGAGAGAGGAGGTGGTCGGTGCTGCGGAGCAGAGAGAGGAGGTGGTCGGTGCTGCGGAGCTGCGGAGCAGAGAGAGGAGGTGGTCGATGCTTAATGTAACGTAGGGATTCCTGCCGGCAGCTCTGCTGAGAGCTCTATGTGACGAGGCCAGGATCACATCAACACATGATTTATGTAACGCAGTGATTCCTGATGGTAGTTCTGCTGAGAGCTGCGGAGCAGAGGGAGGAGGTGGTCAGAGTTGCGGAGCAGAGAGAGGAGGTCGTCAGTGCTGCGGAGCAGAGAGAGGAGGTGGTCAGTGCTGCGGAGGAGAGAGAGGAGGTGGTCGGTGCTGCGGAGCAGAGAGAGGAGGTGGTCGGTGCTACGGAGCAGAAAGAGGAGGTGGTCGGTGCTGCGGAGCAGAGAGAGGAGGTGGTCGGTGCTGCGGAGCAGAGAGAGGAGGTGGTCGGTGCTGCGGAGCAGAGAGAGGAGGTGGTCGGTGCTGCAGAGGAGAGAGAGGAGGTGGTCGGTGCTGCGAAGCAGAGAGAGGAGGTGGTCGGTGCTGCGGAGCAGAGAGAGGAGGTGGTCGGTGCTGCGGAGGAGAGAGAGGAGGTGGTCGGTGCTGCGGAGCAGAGAGAGGAGGTGGTCGGTGCTGCGGAGCAGAGAGAGGAGGTGGTCTGTGCTGCGGAGGAGAGAGAGGAGGTGGTCGGTGCTGCGGAGCAGAGAGAGGAGGTGGTCGGTGCTACGGAACAGAGAGAGGAGGTGGTCGGTGCTGCAGAGGAGAGAGAGGAGGTGGTCGCTGCTGCGGAGCAGAGAGAGGTGGTGGTCGGTGCTGCGGAGCAGAGAGAGGAGGTAGTTGGTGCTGCGGAGCAGAGAGAGGAGGTGGTCGGTGCTACGGAGCAGAGAGAGGAGGTGGTCGGTGCTGCAGAGGAGAGAGAGGAGGTGGTCGCTGCTGCGGAGCAGAGAGAGGTGGTGGTCGGTGCTGCGGAGCAGAGAGAGGAGGTAGTTGGTGCTGCGGAGCAGAGAGAGGAGGTGGTCGGTGCTGCGGAGCAGAGAGAGGAGGTGGTCGGTGCTGCGGAGCAGAGAGAGGAGGTGGTCGGTGCTGCGGAGGAGAGAGAGGAGGTGGTCGGTGCTGCGGAGCAGAGAGAGGAGGTGGTCGGTGCTACGGAGCAGAGAGAGGAGGTGGTCGGTGCTGCGGAGGAGAGAGAGGAGGTGGTCGGTGCTGCGGAGCAGAGAGGAGGAGGTGTCGGTGCTGCGGAGCAGAGAGAGGAGGTGATCGGTGCTGCGGAGGAGAGAGAGAGGAGGTGGTCGGTGCTGCGGAGCAGAGAGAGGAGGTGGTCGGTGCTGCGGAGGAGAGACAGGAGGTGGTCGGTGCTGCGGAGCAGAGAGAGGAGGTGGTCGGTGCTACGGAGCAGAAAGAGGAGGTGGTCGGTGCTGCGGAGCAGAGAGAGGAGGTGGTCGGTGCTGCGGAGCAGAGACGAGGTGGTCGGTGCTGAGGAGCAGAGACAGGAGGTGGTCGGTGCTGCGGAGGAGAGAGAGGAGGTGGTCGGTGCTGCGGAGGAGAGAGAGGAGGTGGTCGGTGCTGCGGAGCAGAGAGAGGAGGTGGTCGGTCCTGCGGAGCAGAGAGAGGAGGTGGTCGGTGCTGCGGAGCAGAGAGAGGAGGTGGTCGGTGCTGCGGAACAGAGAGAGGAGGTGGTCGGTCCTGCGGAGCAGAGAGAGGAGGTGGTCGGTGCTGCGGAGCAGAGAGAGGAGGTGGTCGGTGCTGCGGAGCAGAGACAGGAGGTGGTCGGTCCTGCGGAGCAGAGAGAGGAGGTGGTCGGTGCTGCGGAGCAGAGAGAGGAGGTGGTCGGTGCTGCGGAGCAAAGACAGGAGGTGGTCGGTGCTGAGGAGCAGAGAGAGGCATCTGATAAAACCTGTCAGACGAGACAATGAGGAAGTGCTCAGCAAACACGTGACAAGACCAGGAAGCAAAGAGAGAAGGAATATCACAAACGGAAAGCAAAGTGCAGCTGATTCTCCATTAGATTGTGAGCTCCTGTTTGTGTCCCCAGGATATGGCTCTGACGACCCCCTTCAAACTCAGTGACGAGGAAATGATTGAAGTGAAACAAGATGTGAGTATATACAGAATAACCTGTCAGACAACAGAGTGTAGCCGGCAGCCTAAGGGTTAACCTCAGCTCCTAGTGTGGGGAATGGGTATATCTACTGAAAGTGAAACCATGTATGCGAGACCAGGAACCAGCATATTGTATACATAGAGTTTCATTACAATTAAAGTCAGTGAGGGGTGTATGAGTTTGAGTTTTATAGCTGTGGTTTCTGTGATATGCTCATACACACAGCACAATACTGTGAGTTTTATTGCTGTGGAGCTCTGTGATACGCTCATACACACAGCACATTACTGTGAGTTTTATTGCTGTGGAGCTCTGTGATACGCTCATACACACAGCACATTACTGTGAGTTTTATTGCTGTGGAGCTCTGTGATACACTCATACACACAGCACATTACTGTGAGTTTTATTGCTGTGGAGCTCTGTGATACACTCATACACACCGCACATTACTGTGAGTTTTATTGCTGTGGAGCTTTGTGATACTCTCATACACACTGCACATTACTGTGAGTTTTATTGCTGTGGAACTCTGTGATTTACATTGATACACACTGCACATTACTGTGAGTTTTATTGCTGTGGAGCTCTGTGATACGCTAATACCCACCGCACATTACTGTGAGTTTTATTGCTGTGGAGATCTGTGATACGCTCATACCCACCGCACATTACTGTGAGTTTTTTCTAATTGTGAAGAATAAGAAATTAAGGGCTAGATTCCATACTGAGCGCTGACTGTAGGGTGCGGGTGAGTAATCGTTAATGTCAGAATAAGTGACTTAACGGTAAAATCTGTCAGTGCATCGGTGATTGCGCAGCTTGCGTGAGCTTACTGTACTTTGCGCTCCCCATGTTAAGTACAGGATGTACAAAGAAAGGTATTACAAAGTGCTAGAGCTAATTACTGCACCAACGGGATAAATTCATTTTTACCAGCACTCAAAAGATGGTTTTAACTGATTCCGCTCTTACAAAATCATTAAACTCCCCTAAACCCCCCCCCCATAAAACCGATACTCACCTCTCATCCGGTGGCGAGAACAGTGGCTCGATCTGCTTCTTGCTGCCGGGAGTCGAGTGAGACTGGGGACAAAGAGTTCCCAGTCTCCCTCTGTGATCACTCTGCGGCGGTGCTGGATCTCACAAAAGAGCAATCTCGCAGGGCTCGTGGGCTCGCAGGGCTCCTATGCACTCCAGGAGGTGATACTGGCGGCGCTGCGGAAGCACTAGTATCATTGACGGTAGCGAATGGTTCCGGGGTGAGGGACTGAATTAGCGCCTGCGTCAGAATCTCACGCTGAAATGGGGACGCTACAGGGAAACCTGCAGTCACACAATATACCCGTTAGAGCCACCATTTTAGCGCCACCCTCGTAATCGGCCCCTAATAGGTCATGTGACCGTTAATATTCAGCGAATAAAACATTTGAACGCTTAAACTTTACAAAATAAATCAGTGATTGCCGCAATTTAAAATCCAAATCTCATGAATTAAAAGATTTTAAATCAGCCTCAGAAATAAAAAGGGCGAACGCTTTGTTTATTCCGACGTGAAGTGGAATATATTGCTGTGACGAGGCGTAATCTATGTGGTATACTGTTACTGACTCTACAAAAAGCAAAGCTAGGAAGCAAGAGGTGTAGAGGGTCCTGCTCGGAGGAGCTTACAGTCTACAGAAGTTGGGTTAGAGGAAGACGATGGGCCGTATTGCAAAGCTGGTGCGAACGTAACCAGAGCCGTTGTGAACTTAACAACTCCGTAGACTATGGGCTACATTACATAGTTGGTGCTAACGTTAGCGCTCACCCGCGTGAGCCTTAACCCTAGCCCAAGTAGTTACCGCATATTACAATCCAAACGCAAACGGGTTAACTAACCCGTTAACTAACCAGTTAGTGGGCTCTATTACATTCTTCATGCAAACGTTACCGCGTGCACAAAAACGCATTAACGCGAGGGGCAAAACCCTTTGCGCTGAACGTCGTATTTTCAACGTCCGCACAAAAAATGTGCGTTAACGTCTACCGTGGGTTAACCTGCGTGAACCCTTTGCGAGCGTAATGTACTTTACGCGTCCTATACTTACCATTGTGAGCGCAAATGCATTTGTGCGCTGGTACGCGGATGGTATTACAATCTCGGAGCAAAATTTAACGGACAGCGTTTGCGCGCATAATTTTATCGTCTTTTAAAAGCTGGTGGTAACTGCAAATCTGAACGACGTGGCCGAAACCAAATACACCAGCACAAAAAAACAATACAGCAAAGTATAGTTACACATTCTACACATACCCAAACAATAAAATGGAGAAGTCATGTGTGCATTTATTATTGCTGCAGCATATATGCTCAGATTGACATTGACAGGCGCAAAAACTGAACGGGAGACAATTGTGGTTCTTAGCCCGTTCACACTGTGCGATTTTCCGCGCGATTTTCATATTTGTGACATAGAGTGATAATGTTGCGCAACGTCGCGGTTTTGCGCGATTTTGCAAAGCACCACCAATGCAAATCGCAAAATCGCAAATTGTAAAATAAGGGTCATGTACCAGCGACATGCTACCGCGACGCGCGACATGCGACGTTGCGCGGCAAGATGTGAACAGCTTCATTGAAATGCATTGGAGAAGCTACATAGCTCGACGTTGCGGCAAAATCCGTGCGATAAATCTCACAGTGTGAACGGGGCTGAATAGCGTGAAAATAACATTGCGCACACTGATTTCTGCGTGCAACATTAATGCGCGTGTGTTTTTGAGTGTCGGATTTACACGCGCAATTTTTCAACGGATGGAAAAATGTGCGAGGAAGGTACTACCAGCGTTAATTTACGGGCTTTAACACTTCGCGCAAAAAATCACGCGCTGCGTGTGCCTTTTAACGCAAAGGATGTAATAGGGCCCAGTGTTTGTGCTTTTCTGCGCGAGGTTACTGTACTTTGTGCTCCCTATACTTAACATGGGGAGCGCAAAGAGTTAATCAGCGTTAGGGTTACAAAGTCCCAACGCTGATTAACGTCCGGCCACGGTTAACAACAAGTTAATCAGAGCCAGGATTTGGTGCTAACGGATTCCGCTTGTGCAGAATCCGTTAACACCATCCAAAAAATTAAAAAATTAATCGTATACTCACCTCCTGTCCCGCGGCTCCAACCGCCTCCTCAGTCCAGCGGGAGCAGGGAGAGACTGGGGGAAAAGTTCCTCAGTCTCCACCTGTGTATCACTACGCCGACCGGCCGGATCTCGCGAGACTGTTCATCTGACCGCCGGCATCTAGGGCAATGGAGTCCTATGGACGCCATCGAGTGGATGCTCGCGGCTGCGCTCAGCACTGCTGCGAGCATCCCGGGGATTTGTGTCCGGTAACAATGCAGGCAGATTGTTTTAGTGCCTGCATTGTAATCTAGCGGTAAAATGGACACGCTAGGGGGAAAACTGTGAGCGCAGTTTTTCCTCCCTAGCACCCCCAGTTTACTGCTAGGATCGTAATTTGTCCCTATAATGGCTCTGGTTAGTTTACAACAGCTCTGGTTAAGTTAGCACCAACTTTGTAATATTGCCCGAGAAGTTTTATAGGTCGTCAGGATCACAAGCACTAGTGGTACAGAAACATTAGGGACAAGGAAAGGGCCACAATCATGATATGGTGGACAGAGCAGCCATCAGAAATGATGGATGGGGCCCCTTATTGAACCTCACGATGGGGCCCCTCCAGCACTCCCTCAACCTCTAACAGCTTTTCTCCCCGTCCAAAAAAAAAGACATAACAGAGCTTTACAGCAATAAAACTCACACTAATGTGCAGTGTGTATGAGCGTGTCACAGAGCTCCACAGCAATAAAGCTCACAGTAATGTGCAGTGTATATGAGCGTATCACAGAGCTCCACAGTAAAACTCACAGTAATGTGCAGTGCGTATGAGCGTATCACAGAGCTTCACAGCAATAAAGCTCACAGTAATGTGCAGTGTATATGAGCGTATCACAGAGCTCCACAGTAAAACTCACAGTAATGTGCAGTGCGTATGAGCGTATCACAGAGCTTCACAGCAATAAAGCTCACAGTAATGTGCAGTATGTATGAGCATATCACAGAGCTGCACAGCAATAAAACTCACAGTAATGTGCGGTGTGTATGAGCGTATCACAGAGCTCCACAGCAATAAAACTCGCTGAAATGTGCTGTGTATGATGGCCTTTGGGCTTTGTTCTGCTAATCTCGTGTAAATTATTGTAAATAGTAAAAGTTACATCTTAATTTATGCAGGTCTTTAACCTCAGCTACACACGGTCTCTTTTGTCAGCCACTCCACTCTACACTCTACTCTGCCACTCCACTCTGCACTCTACTCAGCAACTCCACTCTGCACTTTACTCTGCACTCTACACTCTACTCAGTCACTCTGCACTCTATTCAGCCACTCTACACTCTACTTACCCACTCCACTCTGCACTCTACTCTGCACTCTACTCAGCCACTCTACTCAGCCACTCCACTATGCACTCTACTCTGCACTCTACTCAACCACTCCACTATGCACTCTACTCAGCCACTCTGCACTCTACTCAGCCACTCTACACTCTACTTAGCCACTCCACTCTGCACTCTACTCTGCACTCTACTCAGCCACTCTACACTCTACTCAGCCACTCCACTATGCACTCTACTCTGCACTCTACTCAACCACTCCACTATGCACTCTACTCTGCACTCTACTCAGCCACTCTGCACTCTACTCAGCCACTCTACACTCTACTCAGCCACTCCACTCTTCACTCCACTCTGCACTCTACTCAGCCACTCTGCACTCTACTCAGCCACTCCACTCTGCACTCTACTCAGCCACTCTGCACTCTACTACGCCACTCCACTCTGCACTCTACTCAGCCACTCCACTCTGCACTCTACTCAGCCACTCTGCACTCTACTCAGCCACTCCACTCTGCACTCTACTCAGCCACTCCACTCTGCACTTTACTCTGCACTCTACTCAGCCACTCTGCACTCTACTCAGCCACTCTACACTCTACTCAGCCACTCCACTCTGCACTCTACTCAGCCACTCTGCACTCTACTCAGCCACTCCACTCTGCACTCTACTCTGCACTCTACTCAGCCACTCTACACTCTACTCAGCCACTCCAGTCTGCACTCTACTCAGCCACTCCACTCTGCACTCTACTCTGCACTCTACTCAGCCACTCTGCACTCTACTCAGCCACTCCACTCTGCACTCTACTCTGCCACTCTACACTCTACTCAGCCACTCCACTCTGCACTCTAGTCAGCCACTCCACTCTGCACTCTACTCTGCACTCTACTCTGCACTCTACTCAGCCACTCTACACTCTACTCAGCCACTCTACACTCTACTCCGCCACTCCACTCTGCACTCTACTCTGCACTCTACTCAGCCACTCTGCACTCTACTCAGCCACTCTGCACTCTATTTAGCCACTCCACTCTGCACTCTACTCTGCACTCTATCCTGCCACTCCATTCTTCTACAGCCAATTTTCTCAGCCACCAGTTTTAACAGATTTCTCAACTTCTGTTTTTCTTTACTTAAACAAAACAATCTTGTAACAATTAATTCATCTCTTTACATTACTCTGAGGTTTATTTCTGTTGAATTTCTACACCGGATATAATCTGCACCTCCAGGTTTGGTTATGATGAGAAACGTTGTTCGTGCTGGCATTAGGTTGAGGATTGCATTGAGTAACCATAACATAAACTGCCCGCAGTGATATAAAACCTGTTTTGCACAGGAGTCGGGTCTCTGCGGGTACATGTTAGTAGTAGCGGTGTTAGCTGCGCTCTTTTTCGGCTGAATTAAATTGCTGCAGATGGTGGAGCCACCAACGAGCCCCGTCTTTCTTCTGTTCAGGTTTTTGAGTCGCTGCGTCCCTTCCTGTGCAGCATGATCATTGCAGAAAGACACTTTGATTATTTGCGTTCCAAAAAGATCTTAAACGTGGACGACACGGAGGAGATTTCCCGCCAAACAACGAGTCGTAAGCGAGCCGGCGAGCTGCTGGACCGCCTGGCCAAGAACCCCAAAGGCTTAGATACTTTGATCGAATCCATACAACTGCTGAGGACACAGGATTTCCTGATCGAGAAGATCACCGATGAGGCACTTCGGCTCAAGATGAAGAAGCTAACATCAAACAGAGGTAGGTCAGAGAGTGGCCCTGCAGTCTCGTGTTTCTGTGTGCTCCTGTGACCCTATGCACCCTTCGTAGGTGCGTCAAGAAATTCAGTGTGTGTGTGTGTGTGTGTGTGTGTGTGTGTGTGGTGTGTGCACTCTGAGGAATTTGCTGTGTGTATTCCGAGGAATTCGCTGTGTGTGTGTTCCAAGGAATTTACTGTGTGTGTGTCAGGGATCAGTACCTGAGGGTGCGCAGAAACCATGTCTGCAGGTGTGTATCCAGGAAAAGTGCTGCCTCAGCCCTATCCAGCACTGATGAGGTTAATCCTAAATAAAACACCAAACACACACACCACAGCCCCCTGTCTGTCTAATAAAAGAGTCACTCCCACCTCTGCTCATTGACTTTGCATTAAGAGTAAATCCTCTGTACTGTGCTGACCTATTCTGAGAACCTCCTAATACCGTGTGCCAAACCCTGCCTTACCCACTGACCTTGCTGCCAGCCTATTGACCCACGGACCGTCCAGACCACTCTATCTCGCTACCCCCTTCGTACTGCGCTATGGACTGCTACTGTTGTGGAAATTTTATTATGTGGACATTATATTCTAGGATGTGTGTGTTTTTATAAATTGTCATCTGTCTCCCTGTGTTGGATTTGAATGGAGAAACGCTCTAGCAGAGTGTACTTGGTTTTAAATCCAAACCAGCGGCAAAACCGTCAGTATGAAAACCTTCTTTTGGGTTTAGAGACATATCTGCTTTTAAGACATTTAAGCCTTGTCTGTACACTGGTACCGTGTACTGACAATAACTGAATGTCTCCGCAGATATATGTTGCAAATCCATAAGAACGAGTACACTGATCTTCACTTAATGCTGATCAGATTTGATCAGTATTGAATGGGGTCCATACTGACAGTGATGGGGATGGTTGGACGGGCATGGCTTACATGACTCAGGGATGGGTCATGTAAGGGGGCTGGTCGGTCATCCCAGTCCACTCCCCTGTCCTTTTGATATGTAAAGTAATTACCGGTCTAACTGGTTCCTGATTGTAAAGCCAGTTAGCCACTGGGCGTTGTCCTATGGTGTATTAAATTAAGCGGACCAGGGGCACACGGCCCACTTGGCCAGAGGATTTCCAGCTTGAAGCAGCGTGTCTGTCTGATTCTTCCTGGGATAGAGAAGTACTTCGTGCCTTATACAGAAAGAACTGAATATAGCGTGTTTTTTATAGCGACGGATTTGTTTGTACTGGGCGCACTTTAATACTGAAGTGTACCTTTTTAGTGCACCAGGACTTGGTGCGCAAAGACCAAACTTTCTATAACAATTGGCGAGCCTTGTATTTTAGGAGCTGACGCGGATTCCAGAGCAGCTTGCCAAAGGAGGGAGATTGGATTCTTGGTTTTGGACAACCAGAAAAGGCCGGCGAAGTTGGTTAAGACTTTATTTTCAGTTTTTGAGATTTCTGTTGTCCTAGAACCAGGATCTGGTCACTCTGCAAACCGTTGCGGTAATCCGCACTCAGCAAAAGAATCTGTTTGCTTTTTCACTCCTTGTGTATAAGGACAGGGGATTAATATCTGTACATAGAGGGATAGGGGTATTGGCTGGGGATAGAGTCTATATTTTGCAAATCCTTGGTCAATACAGCCAAGAGGGTCTTTGTACGGGGTTTATGTATGGAGTTTGCTGGATGTTTTAAAAGTGTGACTGGGTTATTTTCATAGTGCTGGTCACCATGTGAAATAACCTTTAGTGTGTAAATTTTGGTGGATCTGAAGTTGATTGTGACGTGTGGGGTGATCATTACAGGGTATCGTTTTTGTTGTAACTTTTATGTTTGTAAGAGGTGGTTTTGGTTTGTAAAGGCAGCATTTCCTTCGTTAGCATTTGCACAGGAGAGACCGCAAGTGAAGGATTTTTATGCTGCTTGCTCCAATTTTCAGGGGTAGGGCACACGGAATAGGAAGAAACTGGTTTGTTTAATTTGGGGTTTTATTGCTGGATTTTGGAGACACCATTTTGTCATCCTTTGTGTGACACCATGTGCTCAGCCAACATTTTTTTGAAGCTCAACCACCATTTTGTTGAAGCTCAACCACCATTTTGTTGAAGCTCACCCACCATTTTGTTGAAGCTTACCCACCATTTTGTTGAAGCTCAACCACCATTTTTTGAAGCTCACCCACCATTTTGTTGAAGCTCAACCACCATTTTGTTGAAGCTCACCCACCATTTTGTTGAAGCTCAACCACCATTTTGTTGAAGCTCAACCACCATTTTGTTTGTAGTTAAATTTTTGTTTGTTCTCAGGTTTAACTATTTTTGTATTTTTATACAGAAAGCATATTTCAGTAAAGCTGTTGGGGTTTTTGTACTGAATTTTGAGTTTAAATGAAATCTTTACTTTGTACTGAGTTTCGTTAGATAGTAAGACCAATTTTAACTAAGAGTTTTTGTACCTTTAGTGGTGATTTTATTTTTTATTGGTATTGCGGTATAAAAGAAAGATTTGGTTTTAAAACTTTCTTTTTATATTTACTTTCCATAGGCAGATTGTGCAAGCGAGAATAACACGCTTTTATGGGTTTAGAGTTGCTTTGCGCAGCGAGTAGTTTATTTCAGTTTTGAAGTTCAGACAGTTTGTTAGTTTCATTTGGTGACAGTGATTCAGGTGTTGTACTGAGACATCGTACAACTAGCAAATAGACAGAGGAAGGCTATCCCCATTTAACTTCTGTATTGAGAGAAGCCACATTGTTCTGTAGAGAAAGAAGATGTTCATTGTGCTGTGCGGTTTAGTCTGGCGACGCAGTGTACGGGCGAACAGCGTATACGCTTGTGTATGCATACACTGTGAGGAGTAGAGACATAATTCGGGGAGGGGGGTAATCTGTGGTTGTTGACTAATCGTTTGGGGCATAGTTCTGTACTAAACCTGTTGGGACAACAAGCCATAGAGTTACATGTCGCCTCGGTTAGGATCTCTAGTTGGGGGACTATAGTGATATAGTGGTTATAGTCTGACAATCCACCGTAAAAGAAGACACCGGACGGTGCTCTCCTAAATTTGTGCAAGGGCTTCCCTGGACGCAGGGGTAAGACGATAAGCCGATTCGAATAGCCATGGGCAATGTGCTGTCCATGCAAGGGAAGGAGGCTTCCCACAGTCAGACGGCTGCACAGCACATGAAATCTAGTTTTGGGGCAAAGGCAATGAAACCCCTTAAAGAATGGCATAGATGGTCCAAGGGAACCGCTTGGGGTATCCCTCTGGAGGGGACGTTTGACGCCTGGAGATGGGAGAAATTCATAACTGAGTTTAAACCCAGACTCTGGACGGCAAAGACCTTAGATGTAGCTTAGCTGTGGCTTCAGAAGTCTATTATGGTAAACCGGCAGGGTATACAGAAGGCGGTTTCAGTCCGGAAGAACCGCATTATGTACACCTGGCCAGAGGGGATAGCCGCGATTGGTGATCCAATGCTGGAAGCGGAAGAGGCTCTTTCTGGGCTAACTCTGCTAAGGCAGGCTGGATCCACCAACACTGGATCTGTTGTAGTTTCATCTGATGCTTCTGCCGTCACCAATGTAACAACCTCTACTCTGCTCTCTCCAGCTACCATGCCTCTCGCTCCCACAACTCCACCTAACCCTCTCTATCCGTCTCCCTCAGCCACATCTGGGGCGTTTTCTCCTCCAATTACGGTTAATTACGAATCATTTCCAACTGGGGATCTGCAGATGCTATGTGAGTCTAAGGGAATTGGGACCAGACTAAGGAACCGTGGGGATTGCATAGCTGCGCTAAGAGCTTTTGATTCAGTCGTGCCTACCATCTACCCTTCATTGGATGGCTTCCAGACGGAGATGGTCATGGGCAAGGTAGTATACAGTAGTCCAATGAAGCTACAGCCTCCAAGGTATACACCTGGTCCCACTTGTGTCTCTGAACCTGGTACTTATCCAGTCCGGGTGCAACAATATGAGGGTGTTCCCAATGCCGACGGTGAAAGGACGTTAGGGGAGAGGGTGGTATGGCATGTCCCTTTTGCTTCCTCGGAAATCAGAACCATCCTAGCCGAACTGCCTGACTATAGAACGAATCCACGAGGGTTCGCGAGAATGTTTTGTCAAAATTAATTTAGTTACGGCATGAGCGGAACGGATTGTGCCCAAGTTCTGAGGGCAAAAGTAGGAGAGGAACCGGCAGGGGTTATAATTTCCCGTTGCAACATTGTCACTCACGAATAGGCCACTTCCGGAGCTAAGGAATTCTGTGTTGCCCTGCTAGCCAAACTACCAGAGATGTATGGTGCCTCCTCTACCACGGATGTGATGAAACTCTGTCAAAATCCTGGGGAGGAATGCGTTTGTTTCTGGCGTCGCCTGAAACAAGCGGCATTAGATGCAGATATGGAAGTTGGTCCTGATGTGCCAACCGACGGAGGTAAGTTAACCGCTATTCACCTCCTACTAAGAGCCAAATTCTTAGAAGGCATCCATACGAAAATTCGAGACCGGTTATTGTTAGCCAGACCCGAATTTAGTGAAATGACAATACCTGCCATTCTATCCACTCTCTCTGCTATAGAGAGAGAGGTGGATAGGAAGAAACAGGATAAAACATCAAAAGTCCTTGTGTCACAAGCCCCCGATGCAGAACAAACGTACCAAGATCGTGGGAAAAAGACACAACGCTGGAAAACCAGGACTTGCTACATCTGCAAAAAGGAAGGACATTTAAAGCGTGACTGTCCTAACAGACCCAAGGGTAAGTGGCAGTTCATTCCAGACGATCCAACGACTTCGGTCGTGGGGATGGCCAGCCAGGGCTATGATTCTTCATAGCACATTGGCAAACCGGTGTCAGGCCATATAAACCTGTTTATCGAGGAATTAAAATATCCCCTCCCTTGCCTCATTGACACCGGTGCAGCCCGAACTGTTCTGAGATCCAGAGACCTCAGAGGCAAGGTTCCCCTCTCTGGGGAGACTATACCCACTGTGGGTCTCACAGGTCAGACAGTGTCTCTACAGACCACCAAACCACTCCATTGTAGACTAGGGCAGCACACGGAAGCCATCAGGTCTGTACTGGTATCGGATGATGTTCCCATTAATTTGTTGGGAGCGGATATTTTATCAGAAATACAGGCGATTATTGAGTACACTAAAGCTGGCATTGTGGTAAGTAGCGCACTATCAGAAGAACGATTATGTGCTATGGTAGCATTACCATATCTAACGGAACCAACCTGTTTCCTGGAGTTGGATGTACTGGCAGAGGTAAATTCCAAAATTTGGGCAGCGGATAAGTACGATGTGGGCCTTCTTCCCGTGCCGCCAACTACAGTTAACATCAAGCCAGGGAGCATTTTACCTTGATTACCACAATACCCCTTGAGTGTGGCTCAAATGGACAGTCTTAAGATACAAGTGGACCGATATCTACAGATAGGGGTCCTCTCGCCAACCAAATCACCCTGCAACACCCCACTATTTCCAGTGGCCAAAAGGTTGGCCAAAGGCCAGGAAACAACAAACCGGCTAGTAGTGCATGATCTGAGAGCTGTAAACAAGATCATTATTAGTGATGCTCCTCTGGTCCCTAACCCCCACACCTTGCTGGCCTCTGTACCACCAAATGCAAAGTTTTTTACTGTCATTGATTTAACCAATGCTTTTTTCTCGGTACCACTGGACCCCCAGTGCCAGTACCGTTTTGCTTTTACATTCCAGGGTCAACAACTAACATGGACACGTCTCCCTCAGGGGTCGATGACTAGTCCCTCGGAATACAGTTGCAAGCTGAAGATCGTGTTAGATCAGTGGGCCCCAATGGATCCAGAGGTGGTACTGCTGCAGTATGTGGATGACTTGCTACTTTGCTGTCCCACGCAGGAGGCTTGTTATCGGCATACTGTATCATTGCTTAACCATCTGGCGTCCACAGGTAATAAGGCTAGCAAGGAGAAATTACAGTTTTGCAAGGAAAAGGTTATATTTTTTAGGACATTGCATCTCTCAGGGAACCCGACATTTAACCACCCAGAGAGTACAGACATTGAAAGACCTGCAGAGACCTAAAAACACACGACAATTGAGAGCCATTCTCGGACTTATCAATTACTGCAGAGACTGGATCCCTAACATATCATCCAAATTAGGGCCCCTTTATGAGCTGACATCAAAACACCTTTTCAATTGTCAGATGACGACTGGTTGATCCTACAGGATTTGACCCAGGAACTCTCCAAAGCACCTGCTTTAGGTCTGCCCAACTACGACCTCCCCTTCTATCTTTTTTGCCATGAAAATCAGGGCCTTGCAACTGGAGTACTGACCCAACTACACGGGCCCAGGTACCAACCCATCATGTACCTATCGACCACCCTAGATCCGGTCATCCGAGGCTCACCCGGATGTGTACGAGCCGTGGCTGCCTGTGCTGTACTACTACAGAAGGTAGGTGACATAGTCTTGGACTCCCCGTTGACCCTCTATACTCCCTATTCGGTGCAGGAAATCCTGAATCAGGCCCAGACAAAACACCTCTCTGCTGCCAGGTTGACTAAGTACGAAGTGGCTCTCCTAACACCTACTAACCTGACTCTAAGACGATGCACCATTTTGAACCCAGCGTCTCTTCTTCCTGTTATTAAGGAGGAAAAGAAGGGGAGAGATAATGGTGTGAAAAATGAAAATTTTACAACTTCTACTAACTATTTTAACCTCTCAACTTCTAATTAATTTTCCAACCTAGTAGGGAATCACCTTGAGGACCATCACGACTGCTTTTCCTTGATGGAACTTGAGTCAACAGCCATCAGTCCGGTGAGGGAGACTCCCATTCCAGAGGCCAAAAACCTTTTTGTAGATGGTTCCAGGTATTACACCCCAGATGGTAAGCCACACACTGGATATTCTGTAACTACAGTCAGTGAGGTTGTGAAGAAAGGCTCTTTGAGCTCACACATGTCAGCACAGGAGGCTGAGTTGTGGGCACTGGCAAGGGCTTGTGAGATCCACAAGGAGCAGAGGGTTAACGTCTATACAGACTCTAGGTATGCTTTTGGAATAGCGCATGACTTTGGTCCAATCTGGAAAGCTAGAGGGTTTTTAACTAGTTCAGGGAAGCCGGTGAAACATGCAGAGTTAATCAAGAGACTGTTCATTGCCTTCAGCCTGCCACACGATATAGCCATTTTGAAAGTGAAGGCACATACGGCTGACAGATCTCTGGAGGCCGATGGGAACGCCTTGGCAGATAGAGCTGCCAAGGAAGGTGCCCTGAGCCCCACTGTAGAGACCTTGATGCTGGCTGTCCCTTCTGATGTATCTCTGGAAGAGTTTAAGAAACTGCAGAGGCAGGCAGAGATGCAGGAGAAGAGGAGCTGGACAGCTTTGGGGGCTACACAAGGCCCAGATGACATCTGGAGTCTTGGCAACAAATGGTGTCTGCCAAGATCACTTTTTCCAATGATGGCCCATTCAAGTCATTACCCGGGGCACCAGTCAAAGATGGTCATGTGTGCGCAGGTGGAAGAACACTGGATTGCTCCTGGGTTCACTACTGCAGCATCCAATTTTGCAGCTTCTTGCCTGGTCTGTGCTTTGCACAACCCTGGCAGAACTGTGAAACCACCAGAGCGGCATTCGTCCAAACCGGAATATCCCTTTCAGCGCATACAGATAGACTACATCACAATGCCAAGGAGTGGGCCATACAAGCATGTCTTGGTCTGTGTGGATATGTTTTCAGGATGGCCGGAAGCATGGCCCGTTCGATGCGCCAATGCCACTACCACAGCAAAAAAGATCCTGTCTGAGATAGTGTGTCGCTGGGGCCTGCCTGAAACGATCGAGTCGGATCGCGGCTCTCACTTCACAGGTCAGATTTTTGCAGAGGTATGTAAAGCTCTTCATGTCAACCAGAGATTACGTCCCCGTATCATCCTCAAAGCAGTGGTAAGGTTGAACGTCTTAATGGGATTATTAAGAACAGGATCTCAAAAATCATGGCCGATACTCGAAAACCATGGCCTGAATGTCTCGCTATAGCCCTTTATTCCATCAGGAATGCCCCCAGGAAGCCCCACGGGTTATCACCCTACGAAGCTTTGTTCGGTAGTCCTCCAAAGACGGGATTGTACTACCCTCAACAGCTGTCATCTTTACATTCTCAGCTGACGGGGTATGTGCAATCTCTGCAAAGGGAGCTCCAAAGAGTCCACCACCGGGTCCGGGAGTCTCTCCCAGACCCAAACTCAATAACCAGTGTTCATTCTATTCAACCAGGTGATTGGGTCGTGCTTAAGAAACATCAGAGGACGGGACTAGAGCCGAGATATCTTGGTCCATTCCAGGTGCAGCTGACGATGCCAACCTCTCTGAAGCTCGAAGGACGAGACAACTGGGTCCACGCCAGTCACTGCAAGAAGCTGCTCAACTACATCAAAGAATGAGAAGTGTCATTTTTGTTTAGCTTAATTTATTTTAGCGAGGGAAACGCACCTAAGACTAGCAAGGGCCACAAGGAGACATTTGTAATAGTAACTCTGGCTCCTGCCGTTCGCTTGTTTAAATTCTTGTGCGGTGTTGTAGTGAGGGAGATCACCAAGAAACAATGACAGTAGAGCGTCCAAAGAGGGGGGTTTACAAGGGTCAGGTGCACACTAATGGGAGCAGGGCAGAGGCGGAGCTATAGCTAGTGAAGGTTGGAATCCTTTTGAAGGTTTGGGAAGCTTCGGGGATTTCTTGTTTTCCATTGGATCCTGGCTAAAGGAAATGGGAGTATATATACTTATGGTGTTTCTGTTTCTATTCCTTCTATATGCCGGAGTGAAATGTTCCTGTTGTCTAATAGACCGAGTTTACCAAAGCCAGAGCAGATGACTACGTTTTTGTTGCCGAGATGAGACGCCCTGAAGACCAACCCATGGACCGGACACAGAGGATTTCAGACCGACCAACGATCGACGCAACCCACCACCTCATGTCCTCCCTCAGAGTCACCTCCCCTAAAGCAGATTCTACGTGTCAAGTTCTACGTGTCAAGTTCTACGTGTCAAGATGTGGTTTTAGACTTGCTTTATGATCCACGTGTCAAGATTTGTTTTAAGATTTGCCAAAAAAATCGGCGTGTCAAGATTTGTTTTAAGACTTGCTCTAAGATTCTACGTGTCAAGATGGACTGTCTGTTGTTTTCCATCATCTGTTTGGCTTTTTGCATTCAGGACTTTCCATATACAAGAGGAACTGTTTCTTTCCAAGGAAGATCGAGATTCATCGAGGGACACTGGGGAGCAAATGACAAAGAGGAGGGACTGTTGTGGAAATTTTATTATGTGGACATTATATTCTAGGATGTGTGTGTTTTTATAAGTTGTCATCTGTCTCCCTGTGTTGGATTTGAATAGAGAAACGCTCTAGCAGAGTGTACTTGGTTTTAAATCCAAACCAGCGGCAAAACCGTCAGTATGAAAACCTTCTTTTGGGTTTAGAGACATACCTGCTTTTAAGACATTTAAGCCTTGTCTGCACACTGGTACCGTGTACTGACAATAACTGAATGTCTCCGCAGATATATGTCGCAAATCCATAAGAATGAGTACACTGATCTTCACTTAATGCTGATCAGATTTGATAAGTATTGAATGGGGTCCATACTGACAGTGATGGGGGATGGTTGGACAGGCATGGCTTACATGACTCAGGGATGGGTCATGTAAGGGGGCTGGTCGGTCATCCCAGTCCACTCCCCTGTCCTTTTGATATGTAAAGTAATTACCGGTCTAACTGGTTCCTGATTGTAAAGCCAGTTAGCCACTGGGCGTTGTCCTATGGTGTATTAAATTAAGCGGACCAGGGGCACACAGCCCACTTGGCCAGAGGATTTCCAGCTTGAAGCAGCGTGTCTGTCTGATTCTTCCTGGGATAGAGAAGTACTTTGTGCCTTATTCAGAAAGAGCTGAATATAGTGTGTTTTTTATAGCGACGGATTTGTTTGTACTGGGCGCACTTTAATACTGAAGTGTACCTTTTTAGTGCACCAGGACTTGGTGCGCACAGAACAAACTTTCCATAACACTACCAGTATCAGCCAGCCTATACTAAGGTACAATCTGAATATTCCTGCCTAAAGGGCTCTAACCCCTCGAACTTAGGACCCACCAGGGCGTATGCCAGGTGACATCCTGACAGTGTGTGTGTTCAGTGGAATTCACTGTATGTGCATGTTTCGTGGAATTCAGTGTGTGTGTGTGTGTTCCATGGAATTCAGTGTGTGTTTTCCGTGGAATTCAGTGTGTGTGTTCCGTGGAATTCAGTGTGTGTGTTCCGTGGAATTCAGTGTGTGTGTGTGTGTTCCGTGGAATTCAGTGTGTGTGTGTGTGCGTGTGTTCTGTGGAATTCAGTGTGTGTGTGTGTATGTGTGTGTGTTCCGTGGAATTCAGTGTGTGTGTGTGTGTGTGTGTGTGTTCCATGGAATTCAGTGTGTGTGTGTGTGTGTGTGTGTTCCGTGGAATTCAGTGTGTGTGTGTGTGTTCCGTGGAATTCAGTGTGTGTGTTCCGTGGAATTCAGTGTGTGTGTGTGTGTGTGTGTTCCGTGGAATTGTGTGTGTGTGTGTGTGTGTGTTCCGTGGAATTCAGTGTGTGTGTGTGTGTTCTGTGGAATTCAGTGTGTGTGTGTGTTCCGTGGAATTCAGTGTGTGTGTGTTCCGTGGAATTCAGTGTGTGTGTGTGTGTTCTGTGGAATTCAGTGTGTGTGTGTGTTCCTGTGAAATTCAGTGTGTGTGTGTGTTCCGTGGAATTCTTTGTGTGTGTGTGTGTTCTGTGGAATTCAGTGTGTGTGTGTGTGAAAAAAAGCACAACGAAAGGGGCACCAGGTACTCAACAAAAGGGCATAACCCAAACAACATGAAAAACGAATCAATTTGCACAAAGTGCAACTAGAGTACCAGGAGTAGGTTAATTTTAATAATACACATAAACAGACAATGAATGAAAAATTGCAAGGTTGGTGGTAGAGGGTGTGGAGGGTGGAACAAGGACCACCAATCAATAAGCAAAACTGTACAATGAAAGGGTAAAGGGGTCTATACCTCGGCGGTTCAAGCCACCTACATAACCAGTAATGTAATAAGGAGTACCAGACAGCATATAGCAAACCCAAACAACTACCCTCACCAACCAAAATACAGTTAAAAACAACAACAAAGAGGCATAGCTTGACGCGTTTCGCCCCTATGGGCTTAGTCTGAAGCTCTGTGTGTGTGTGTTCCGTGGAATTCAGTGTGTGTGTGTGTTCCGTGGAATTCAGTGTGTGTGTTCCGTGGAATTCAGTGTGTGTGTGTGTTCCGTGGAATTCTGTGTGTGTGTGTTCCGTGGAATTCTGTGTTTTTTTTCCGTGGAATTCAGTGTGTGTGTGCATGTGTGTTCCGTGGAATTCAGTGTGTGTGTGTGTGTTCCGTGGAATTCAATGTGTGTGTGTGTGTTCCGTGGAATTCAGTGTGTGTGTGTGTGTTCTGTGGAATTCAGTGTGTGTTCCGTGGAATTCAGTGTGTGTGTGTGTGTCCCGTGGAATTCAGTGTGTGTGTGTGTGTCCCGTGGAATTCAGTGTGTGTGTGTGTTCCATGGAATTCAGTGTGTGTGTGTTCCATGGAATTCAGTGTGTGTGTGTGTGTTCCGTGGAATTCAGTGTGTGTGTGTGTTCCGTGGAATTCATTGTGTGTATGTGTGTGTATGTGTGTGTGTGTTCCGTGGAATTCACTGTGTGTGTGTGTGTGTTCCGTGGAATTCACTGTGTGTGTGTAACGTGGAATTCACTGTGTGTGTGTGTGTTCCATGGAATTAACTGTGTGTGTGTTCCATGTAATTCACTGTGTGTGTGTGTGTTCTGTGGAATTCACTGTGTGTGTTCCGTGGAATTCACTGTGTGTGTGCGTTCCGTGTAATTCACTGTGTGTGTGTTCCGTGGAATTCACTGTGTGTGTGTGTTCCGTGGAATTCACTGTGTGTGTGTGTTCCGTGGAATTCACTGTGTGTGTGTGTTCCGTGGAATTCACTGTGTGTGTGTGTGTGTTCCGTGGATTTCACTGTGTGTGTGTGTTCCATGGAATTCACTGTGTGTGTGTGTTCCGTGGAATTCACTGTGTGTGTTCCGTGGAATTCACTGTGTGTGTGTTCCGTGGAATTCACTGTGTGTGTGTAAGTGTGTTCCGTGGAATTCAGTGTGTGTGTGTGTTCTGTGGAATTCAGTGTGTGTGTGTGTTCCGTGGAATTCAGTGTGTGTGTGTGTTCCGTGGAATTCTTTGTGTGTATGTGTGTGTGTATGTGTGTGTGTGTGTTCCGTTGAATTCACTGTGTGTGTGTGTTCCGTGGAATTCACTGTGTGTGTGTTCCGTGGAATTCACTGTGTGTGTGTTCCGTGGAATTCACTATGTGCATTTGTGTTTCGTGGAATTTACTGTATGTGTGTGTGTTCCGTGGAATTCAGTGTGTGTGTGTTCGTTCCATGGAATTCACTGTGTGTGTGTGTGTGTGTTCCATGGAATTCACTGTGTGTGTGTGTGTGTGTTCCATGGAATTCACTGTGTGTGTTCTGTGGAATTCACTGTGTGTGTGTGTGTTCCGTGGAATTCACTGTGTGTGTGTGTTCCGTGGAATTCAGTGTGTGTGTGTGTGTTCCATGGAATTCAGTGTGTGTGTGTGTGTTCCATGGAATTCAGTGTGTGTGTGTGTGTGTTCGTTCCATGGAATTCATTGTGTGTGTGTGTTCCATGGAATTCAGTCTGTGTGTTTCATGGAATTCAGTGTGTGTGTGTGTGTGTGTTCCATGGAATTCAGTGTGTGTGTTTCATGGAATTCAGTGTGTGTGTGTGTACGTTCCATGGAATTCACTTTGTGTGTGTGTTCCATGGAATTCACTGTGTGTGTGTGTGTGTGTTCCATGGAATTCACTGTGTGTGTGTGTGTGTGTGTGTTCCTTGGAATTCACTGTGTGTGTGTTCCATGGAATTCAGTGTGTGTGTGTGTGTTCGTTCCATGGAATTCACTGTGTGTGTGGGTGTGTTCCGTGGAATTCACTGTGTGTGTGTGTTCCGTGGAATTCAGTGTGTGTGTGTGTGTGTTCCGTGGAATTCAGTGTGTGTGTTTCATGGAATTCAGTGTGTGTGTGTGTACGTTCCATGGAATTCACTGTGTGTGTGTGTGTGTGTTCCTTGGAATTCACTGTGTGTGTGTTCCATGGAATTCAGTGTGTGTGTGTGTGTTCGTTCCATGGAATTCACTGTGTGTGTGTGTGTGTGTTCCATGGAATTCACTGTGTGTGTGTGTGTTCCATGGAATTCAGTGTGTGTGTGGGTGTGTTTCGTGGAATTCACTGTGTGTGTGTGTGTGTGTCGTGGAATTCACTGTGTGTGTGTGTTCCGTGGAATTCACTGTGTGTGTTTCATGGAATTCAGTGTGTGTGTTTCATGGAATTCACTGTGTGTGTGTTCCGTGGAATTCAGTGTGTGTGTGTGTGTCCATGGAATTCAGTGTGTGTGTGTGTGTGTGTTCCATGGAATTCAGTGTGTGTGTGTGTGTGTTCCATGGAATTCAGTGTGTGTGTTTCATGGAATTCAGTGTGTGTGTGTGTGTTCGTTCCATGGAATTCACTGTGTGTGTGTTCCATGGAATTCAGTGTGTGTGTTCCATGGAATTCAGTGTGTGTGTGTTCCATGGAATTCAGTGTGTGTGTGTGTGTGTGTGTGTGTGTTCGTTCCATGGAATTCACTGTGTGTGTTCGTTCCATATAATTCACTGTGTGTGTGTGTGTTCCATGGAATTCAAAGTGTGTGTGTGTTCCACGGAATTCAGTGTGTGTGTGTGTTCCATGGAATTCACTGTGTGTGTGTGTTCCACGGAATTCACTGTGTGTGTGTGTTCGTTGCATGGAATTCACTGTGTGTGTGTTCCATGGAATTCACTGTGTGTGTGTGTGTGTTCTGTGGAATTCACTGTGTGTGTGTGTTCCCTGTGTTTTCGCTGTGAAGGCGGAATGGCCTGGTGAGATTTAGTTTGTATTGATGATTACGAGTCCTTATGTGCCCTAAATTATAATAACCAGATAGGTGATATAACTTACTCAAGATCACAAAGGGTTAATCTGAGCTGAGTGCAAGGAGCTTGAGCCGAGTGCAGAGCTCGTGTTGGGTGCAAAAGGTGTGTGTCCTGTTGTCCAGGATTAGGGTGATACTAGACATGTGCACAGCACAAAATTTCGTTTTGAACTAATGGATTAGTCGTAAAATGCAATTTATTTAGTTACTAAAGAAATTCGTTTTCAGTTCTTTAGTATGAAAACTAATTTCATTCATCCGAAAACCAGTGGATACAATTACTATTGTAGTGGCTCCTCAGAGGGCTGAGATCGCTGCTTGTTACAGTATCTCTCACTCTCAGCACAATGTGGGCCATATTACATAGTTGGTGCTAACATAACCAGAGCTGTTGTAAACTTCCCAGAGCCATTATAGCCTATGGAGGTTTTAATTTTACAACAGCTCTGGTTAAGTTAGCACCAACATTGTAATACTGCCCCGTGTCAGGCAAAGCTGTTACAGTAACTGACTGCTGCTCATCACAGCGCTCAGAGTTTCAGTAAAACTAGTAAATAATATTATATATAAGAGGTTAGAACAATATTATTTCCTTGTTTTACTGAAACTCTGAGCCTGTTACAGTCAGTTACTGTAACAACTGAGCCTGATACATTGTACTGAGAGATAATGTAACAAGCAGCCGATCTCAGCGCTCACAGCCGCTGGATTTAAAGGGCTGAAAAAAAGGATCCTCTCTGTATAATGTTTAGAACATCCTCCTGCATTAATTAATACCCCTCTCTGTATAACGTATACAACATCCACCTGTATTAATTAATACCCCTCTCTGTATAATATATAGAACATCCTCCTGAATTAATTAATGTCCCTCTCTGTATAGAACATCCTCCTCAATTTATACCTTTCTCTGTATAATGTATATAACATCCTCCTGCATTAATACCCCTCTCTGTATAATGTATAGAACATCCTCCTGCATTAATTAATGCCCCTCTCTGTATAGAACATCCTCCTCAATTTATACCTTTCTCTGTATAATGTATATAACATCCTCCTGCATTAATACCCCTCTCTGTATAATGTATAGAACATCCTCCTGAATTAATTAAAGTCCCTCTCTATATAGAACATCCTCCTCAATTTATACCTTTGTCTGTATAATGTATATAACATCCTCCTGCATTAATACCCCTCTCTGTATAATGTATAGAACATCCTCCTGCATTAATTAATGCCCCTCTCTGTACAGAACATCCTACTGCATTGGCATGTGGAGGGTGCAGAACTTCGGATGTTGCGCTCTTCATTGCTGGTCTCCTTCACTCATCAATGTAATATCACAAAAAGGACTGAAACTAAAATGTAGTGCATTTTATTTTAGTTTCTTTTGTTTTTTGTACTGAGCAGTTTCGTTTCTCTTGAGTCATACGAAAACTAAATTATCCCAAAATTCTGACTAAATCGTTTTAGTACTAAAACGAATGCACATGTCTAGGTGATACCAATAAAAGCAAAACCCCCCAGGCCAAGAGCCGATACCACCATTCCTTGATAGATCATAGAGAACTGCCGCTAACGAGATTTTGGTCTTTTGTTATCTGTAAATCTATATCGCCAACGTGAGAGGTTTCACCCGTCATCACTGTGGATCTATAAAATGTATATGTAAAAGTGCATCGTTACTCAGTGTTTGTCGTTCTGCCATAGAAACATAGAAAATGTCGGCAGATAAGAACCTTTCGGCCCATCTAGTCTGCCCAATTACATGGATACTTTACCTGGATTTATCTTTTGTTTAGGATAGCCTTATGCCTATCCCATGCCTGCTTAAATTCAATTACTGTTTTGGCCTCTACCACTTCAACTGGAAGACTGTTCCATGTATCCACCACCCTCTCAGTATAATAATGCTTCCTGATGTTACTTTTAAACCTTTGCCCCTCTAATCTACTTTGTTTCCGTTTAAATATACTCCCTTCCTCTACCTTGTGGATTCCCTTTACGTATTTAAATGTTTCTATCATATCTCCTCTGTCTCGTCTTTTTTCCAAGCTGTACATGTTAAGATCATTAAGCCTTTCCTGGTAACTTTTCTCCTTCAAGCCGTACACCATTTTAGTAGCCCTTCTCTGAACTCTCTCTAAGATGTCTATATCCTTCTGGAGATACGGTCTCCAGTACTGCACACAGTACTCCAAGTGAGGTCTCACCAGTGCTCTGTACAGTGGCATGAGCACTTCCCTTTTCCTACTGCTAATACAGGCTCTCCCTACACAACCAAGCATTCTGCCAGCATTTCCAAGCATTCTGCCAGCATTTCCTGCTGCTCTATTACATTGAATACTTACCCTTAGATCCTCTGCAATAATAACCCCTAAATCCCAACCCTCAGATGTATCAAATATTCTATATTCAGCCCTTGGGTTTTTACGTCCCAGGTGCATTATCTTGCACTTATCCACATTAAAACTCAATTGCCACACCTCCCACCATTTTTTTAGTTTACCTAAATCATTTGTCATTTGGCTGATCCCTCCAGGAACGTCAACCCTGTTGCAAATCTTTGTGTCATCAGCAAAAAGACATACTTTTCCATTAATACCTTCTGCAATATCAGTAATAAAAATATTAAATAGAATGGGTCCAAGTACTGACCCCTGAGGTACCCACTGGTAACAAGACCTTGCGCCGAATAAACTCCATTTACCACAACCCTCTGTTGTCTGTCACTCAGCCACTGCCTAATCCATTCAACAATATTGGAATCCAAGCTCAAAGATTGCAATTTATTGATAAGCCTTCAATGCCGAACAGTATCAAAAGCCTTACTGAAATCTAAATAAGCAATGTCTACTGCACCACCTGTGTCTATTATTTCTGTTACCCAATCAAAAAATCAATAAGATTAGTTTGGCATGATCTCCTGAGGTAAACCCATGTTGTTTCTGATCCTGTAATCTATGTGTTTTTAGATGGTCAACAATCCTTTCCTTTAACATGGTTTCCATTAATTTCCCCACTATTGACGTAAGACTAACTGGCCTATAGTTCCCCGATTCCTCCCTACTACCCTTCTTGTGAATGGGCACAACATTTGCTAATTTCCAGTCTTCCGGGACGACTCCCGTTAGCAAGGATTGGTTAAATAAATCTGTTAACGGTTTTGCTATTACATCCTGAGCTCTTTTAATAATTTAGGGTGGATCCCATCAGGCCCCATTGGCTTATATGTCTTTACTTTAGACATGATGCCACTGAGTCTCTGTGAATAAATCCTGACTTCCTGAAGAATTTCTGTCCTGGTATCATTTCTCTGCAGCGGCACAACATCCCTCAAACAGAATCCTATTTCAGCTGTGTGTGTGTGTTCCGTGCGTTTTCGCTGTGTGTGCGTGTTCCGTGCGTTTTCGCTGTGTGTGCATGTTCCATGCGTTTTCGCTGTGTGTGTGTGTTCCATGTGTTTTCTCTGTGTGTGCGTGTTCCGTGCGTTTTCGCTTTGTGTACGTGCTCCGTGTGTTTTCGCTTTGTGTACGTGCTCCGTGTGTTTTTCGCTGTGTGTGCGTGTTCCGTGCGTTTTCGCTTTGTGTACGTGCTCCGTGTGTTTTCGCTTTGTGTACGTGCTCCGTGTGTTTTCGCTGTGTGTGCGTGTTCCGTGTGTTTTCCATGTGATTAATTCGGCCTGTGCTTTCTGTTTCAGCCAGCAGTCTCAGCACGTTTGTCTCATCAGCAAACCCTGCTACAAGTGACCTCTCTCCTGACAGCAATCTCTTTGTCCCCGAGATGGAATCGACAGTCCTGTATCACCCAGAAGGCGAGAGCAGCCTCCCCCTGTATTACAGGACCTCTCCGACCCTGCCAATCCCATCTGTATTGGCACACTCACAGGCCGCTAGACACAGCACCCTGCCACGGCCTGGAGAGCCGGGGGCCCCTCCACTTCCCAGCAGCCCCCAAGAAGCCTGTTTAAACTCACCGATTGACAACCAATTTCTACCGCTGCGTTCCAATTCTCTGTCTGCTGTTTGACTCCAGCAGTGATCCCACCAATCCAATTTATTGCCAAGGTTCTCTTTCTTCCCTATGGTGTCATAATGTAACTGAACATCTGGAAACACCAAGCCCCCACTCCTGAAGAAGTGATATGGCTGACAGTCCCAGGACAATGACATCACCACGTAAAAGTCCTCTCTGAAATGTGGTATTTCAAATAAGATAAAGGCGGGTCCAGCCGTGACAGACTCGTGAGTTTATAACACAAGTTTCCAGAGAATGAAACGAGCGACTCTGAGATTTATACTTTGTGTCTTATTTTACCATGTGTCAGCAGGGGGCGGGGTATCAGATTGTGCTCCCACCAATCAGCGGAGAGAATGCGGTCGACCCCCCCCTTTATTGGCAGGTAAGCCTTCCTATCAGAACACGTGGCTCTGCGCAGATTAAACGCATCCTGTCTCTCCTCACTTTTTATCTGAAAACATTTGAGACATTTTATGGGAAAATGTAATAGATATCCACCAACCCCCTGACTGCACATTATTTAATGTGTACGGAGCTCATTTTCCCTGTTTTGTTCTCATTGGGTTTAAACGCTGTTTGATGTCATGTTTTCTATGGTTTTGTCCAGGGGACTCGGCAGCAGATTGAAATGATCATTACTATGTGTATATGTCATGTTACCTGATAACGCTGTCATAAAATATGTAACTTTCCATCGTTTACAGGGAGTACATTTATTTTCCTACATTTTATTAGACGAACCTTGGTGGTTATTGTCCGGGTCTTGTTCATGAAGGGGAACCAAACGTGCAGGAGGAACGGCCAATTCAATACAACCACAATATGAAAGGCTAGGAGGACTGGTAGCGTAGGAACAGCAGTAATTAGTCATGGCTGAAATTGTTGGCACCCCAGACATTTTTCCAGAAAATCAAGTATTTCTCACAGAAAAGTATTGCAGTAACACATGTTTTGCTATACACATGTTTATTCCCTTTGTGTGTATTGGGACAAAACAAAAAAAGGGGGGAAAAAAAGCAAATTGGACATAATGTCACAAAACGCCAAAAATGGGCTGGACACAATTCTTGGCACCCTTTCAAAATTGTGGATAAATAAGATTGTTTCAAGCATGTGATGCTCCTGTAAACTCACCTGGGGCAAGTAACAGGTGTGGGCAATATACAATTCACACCTGAAAGCAGATAAAAAGGAGAGAAGTTCACTTAGTCTTTGCATTGTGTGTCTGTGTGTGCCACACTAAGCATGGACAACAGAAAGAGGAGAAGAGAACTGTCTGAGGACTTGAGAACCAAAATTGTGGAAAAAATATCAATAATCTCAGGGTTACAAGTCCATCTCCAGAGATCTAGATTTGCCTTTGTCCACAGTGTGCAACATTATCAAGAAGTTTGCAACCCATGGCACTGTAGCTAATCTCTCTGGGCGTGGACGGAAGAGAAAATTGATGAAAGGTTGCAACGCAGGATAATCCGGATGGTGGATAAGAAGCCCCAAACAAGTTCCAAAGAAATTCAAGCTGTCCTGCAGGCTCAGGGAGCATCAGTGTCAGCACGAACTATCCGTCGACATTTAAATGAAATTAAACGCTATGGCAGGAGAGCCAGGAGTTCCCCACTGCTGACACAGAGACATAAAAAAGCAAGACTACAGTTTGCCAAAATGTACTTGAGTAAGCCAAAATCCTTCTGGGAAAACGTCTTGTGGACAGATGAGACCAAGATAGATCTTTTTGGCAAAGCACATCATTCTACTGTTTACCGAAAATGGAATGAGGCCTACAAAGAAAAGAACACAGTACCTACAGTGAAATATGGTGGAGGTTCAATGATGTTTTGGGGTTGTTTTGCTGCCTCTGGCACTGGGTGCCTTGAATGTGTGCAAGGCATCATGAAATCTGAGGATTACCAAAGGATTTTGGGTCGCACTGTAGAGCCCAGTGTCAGAAAGCTGGGTTTGCGTCCGAGATCTTGGGTCTTCCAGCAGGACAATGACCACAAACATATGTCAAAAAGCACCCAGAAATGGATGGTGTCACAGCGTCGTACGTGGGGGTGTGCGGCAGGGAGCAGATCCCCGGCGCGGTTGTGGCCGGCGTGTGTTGCCCCCGCTGGTCGGTAGGGTGGTTCGTGGTCCTCGGGGAGTTGCCCCCTTATCTTCCGGGAACAGCGTGAAGGATAATCTCCGCCCCCTCATTCTACTCTCCAGGTTAGGTAAACAAGGGGGGTGAAATAAACGGCAGGGGGTTAAAATGGAGAGAAAGAGATGAATTGGGGGGTGAGATGAAATGAAAGATGAATTGGGGGGGTGAGATGAAATGAAAGATAAGTTGGGGGGGTGAGATGAAATGAAAGATGAGTTGGGGGGGAGATGAAATGAAAGATGAATTGGGGGGTGAGATGAAATGAAAGATGAGTTGGGGGGGAGATGAAATGAAAGATGAATTGGGGGGGTGAGATGAAATGAAAGATGAATTGGGGGGTGAGATGAAATGAAAGATGAGTTGGGGGTGAGATGAAATGAAAGATGAATTGGGGGGTGAGATGAAATGAAAGATGAGTTGGGGGGAGATGAAATGAAAGATGAATTGGGGGGGTGAGATGAAATGAAAGATGAATTGGGGGGGAGATGAAATGAAAGATGAGTTGGGGGTGAGATGAAATGAAAGATGAGTTGGGGGTGAGATGAAATGAAAGATGAGTTGGGGGAGATGAAATGAAAGATGAATTGGGGGGGAGATGAAATGAAAGATGAGTTGGGGGGAGATGAAATGAAAGATGAATTGGGGGGAGATGAAATGAAAGATGAATTGGGGGGAGATGAAATGAAAGATGAATTGGGGGAGATGAAATGAAAGATGAGTTGGGGGGAGATGAAATGAAATGAATTGGGGGGGAGATGAAATGAAAGATGAATTGGGGGGGAGATGAAATGAAAGATGAATTGGGGGAGATGAAATGAAAGATGAATTGGGGGGGAGATGAAATGAAAGATGAGTTGGGGGGAGATGAAATGAAAGATGAATTGGGGGGAGATGAAATGAAAGATGAATTGGGGGGGTGAGATGAAATGAAAGATGAATTGGGGGGAGATGAAATGAAAGAATGAATTGGGGGGGAGAGATGAAATGAAAGATGAGTTGGGGGAGATGAAATGAAAGATGAATTGGGGGAGATGAAATGAAAGATGAGTTGGGGGAGATGAAATGAAAGATGAGTTGGGGGGGTGAGATGAAATGAAAGATGAATTGGGGGGGTGAGATGAAATGAAAGATGAATTGGGGGGAGATGAAATGAAAGATGAATTAGGGGAGATGAAATGAAAGATGAATTGGGGGGTGAGATGAAATGAAAGATGAATTGGGGGGGTGAGATGAAATGAAAGATGAGTTGGGGGGGTGAGATGAAATGAAAGATGAATTGGGGGGAGATGAAATGAAAGATGAATTGGGGGAGATGAAATGAAAGATGAATTGGGGGGAGATGAAATGAAAGATGAGTTGGGGGGTGAGATGAAATGAAAGATGAATTGGGGGAGATGAAATGAAAGATGAATTGGGGGGGTGAGATGAAATGAAAGATGAATTGGGGGGAGATGAAATGAAAGATGAATTGGGGGGAGATGAAATGAAAGATGAGTTGGGGGGGAGATGAAATGAAAGATGAATTGGGGGGAGATGAAATGAAAGATGAATTGGGGGGGTGAGATGAAATGAAAGATGAATTGGGGGGAGATGAAATGAAAGATGAATTGGGGGGGTGAGATGAAATGAAAGATGAGTTGGGGGGGTGAGATGAAATGAAAGATGAATTGGGGGGGTGAGATGAAATGAAAGATGAATTGGGGGGGAGATGAAATGAAAGATGAGTTGGGGGGAGATGAAATGAAAGATGAGTTGGGGGAGATGAAATGAAAGATGAATTGGGGGGGATGAAATGAAAGATGAGTTGGGGGGGTGAGATGAAATGAAAGATGAGTTGGGGGGTGAGATGAAATGAAAGATGAATTGGGGGGGAGATGAAATGAAAGATGAGTTGGGGGGTGAGATGAAATGAAAGATGAATTGGGGGGAGATGAAATGAAAGATGAGTTGGGGGGGTGAGATGAAATGAAAGATGAATTGGGGGAGATGAAATGAAAGATGAGTTGGGGGGTGAGATGAAATGAAAGATGAATTGGGGGGAGATGAAATGAAAGATGAGTTGGGGGGGTGAGATGAAATGAAAGATGAGTTGGGGGGGAGATGAAATGAAAGATGAATTGGGGGGAGATGAAATGAAAGATGAGTTGGGGGTGAGATGAAATGAAAGATGAATTGGGGGGAGATGAAATGAAAGATGAAGTTGGGGGGTGAGATGAAATGAAAGATGAATTGGGGGAGATGAAATGAAAGATGAATTGGGGGGGTGAGATGAAATGAAAGATGAATTGGGGGGAGATGAAATGAAAGATGAAGTTGGGGGTGAGATGAAATGAAAGATGAATTGGGGGGAGATGAAATGAAAGATGAGTTGGGGGGGGGTGAGATGAAATGAAAGATGAATTGGGGGGGAGATGAAATGAAAGATGAGTTGGGGGGTGAGAAGAAATGAAAGATGAATTGGGGGGGTGAGATGAAATGAAAGATGAATTGGGGGGAGATGAAATGAAAGATGAATTGGGGGGGAGATGAAATGAAAGATGAATTGGGGGAGATGAAATGAAAGATGAATTGGGGGGAGATGAAATGAAAGATGAATTGGGGGGGAGATGAAATGAAAGATGAGTTGGGGGGAGATGAAATGAAAGATGAATGGGGGGAGATGAAATGAAAGATGAGTTGGGGGGGAGATGAAATGAAAGATGAATTGGGGGAGATGAAATGAAAGATGAGTTGGGGGGAGATGAAATGAAAGATGAATTGGGGGAGAGGAAATGAAAGATGAGTGGGGGGAGATGAAATGAAAGATGAATTGGGGGGAGATGAAATGAAAGATGAATTGGGGGGAGATGAAATGAAAGATGAATTGGGGGGGGTGAGATGAAATGAAAGATGAATTGGGGGGGATGAAATGAAAGATGAGTTGGGGGGGAGATGAAATGAAAGATGAGTTGGGGGGGGTGAGATGAAATGAAAGATGAATTGGGGGTGCGATGAAATGAAAGATGAATTGGGGGTGAGATGAAATGAAAGATAAGTTGGGGGGGTGAGATGAAATGAAAGATGAATTGGGGGAGATGAAATGAAAGATGAGTTGGGGGGTGAGATGAAATGAAAGATGAGTTGGGGGGTGAGATGAAATGAAAGATGAATTGGGGGAGATGAAATGAAAGATGAGTTGGGGGGGAGATGAAATGAAAGATGAATTGGGGGGTGAGATGAAATGAAAGATGAATTGGGGGGTGAGATGAAATGAAAGATGAATTGGGGGGTGAGATGAAATGAAAGATAAGTTGGGGGAGATGAAATGAAAGATGAATTGGGGGGGGAGATGAAATGAAAGATGAGTTGGGGGGGTGAGATGAAATGAAAGATGAATTGGGGGGGAGATGAAATGAAAGATGAATTGGGGGGAGATGAAATGAAAGATGAATTTGGGGAGATGAAATGAAAGATGAGTTGGGGGGGGTGAGATGAAATGAAAGATGATTTGGGGGGAGATGAAATGAAAGATGATTGGGGGAGATGAAATGAAAGATGAGTTGGGGGGGTGAGATGAAATGAAAGATGATTGGGGGGGAGATGAAATGAAAGATGAGTTGGGGGGGGAGATGAAATGAAAGATGAATTGGGGGGGTGAGATGAAATGAAAGATGAATTGGGGGGAGATGAAATGAAAGATGAATTGGGGGGAGATGAAATGAAAGATGAGTTGGGGGGGAGATGAAATGAAAGATGAAGTTGGGGGGAGATGAAATGAAAGATGAGTTGGGGGGGAGATGAAATGAAAGATGAGTTGGGGGGAGATGAAATGAAAGATGAGTTGGGGGGTGAGATGAAATGAAAGATGAATTGGGGGGTGAGATGAAATGAAAGATGAATTGGGGGGGAGATGAAATGAAAGATGAGTTGGGGGGGGAGATGAAATGAAAGATGAATTGGGGGAGATGAAATGAAAGATGAATTGGGGGGAGATGAAATGAAAGATGAGTTGGGGGGGAGATGAAATGAAAGATGAATTGGGGGAGATGAAATGAAAGATGAATTGGGGGGAGATGAAATGAAAGATGATTGGGGGGGAGATGAAATGAAAGATGAATTGGGGGGAGATGAAATGAAAGATGAATTGGGGGGAGATGAAATGAAAGATGAAGTTGGGGGGGAGATGAAATGAAAGATGAATGGGGGGAGATGAAATGAAAGAAGATGAGTTGGGGGGGAGATGAAATGAAAGATGAATTGGGGGAGATGAAATGAAAGATGAGTTGGGGGGTGAGATGAAATGAAAGATGAATTGGGGGGTGAGATGAAATGAAAGATGAATTGGGGGAGATGAAATGAAAGATGAGTTGGGGGGGAGATGAAATGAAAGATGAGTTGGGGGGGAGATGAAATGAAAGATGAGTTGGGGGGTGAGATGAAATGAAAGATGAGTTGGGGGGGAGATGAAATGAAAGATGAATTGGGGGAGATGAAATGAAAGATGAGTTGGGGGGAGATGAAATGAAAGATGAGTTGGGGGGGAGATAAAATGAAAGATGAGTTGGGGGGGGTGAGATGAAATGAAAGATGAATTGGGGGGGAGATGAAATGAAAGATGAGTTGGGGGGAGATGAAATGAAAGATGAGTTGGGGGGAGATGAAATGAAAGATGAGTTGGGGGGGAGATGAAATGAAAGATGAGTTGGGGGGAGATGAAATGAAAGATGAGTTGGGGAGATGAAATGAAAGATGAGTTTGGGGGGAGATGAAATGAAAGATGAGTTGGGGGTGAGATGAAATGAAAGATGAATTGGGGGGGAGATGAAATGAAAGATGAGTTGGGGGAAGATGAAATGAAAGATGAGTTTGGGGGAGATGAAATGAAAGATGAGTTGGGGGGAGATGAAATGAAAGATGAGTTTGGGGGGAGATGAAATGAAAGATGAGTTGGGGGGTGAGATGAAATGAAAGATGAATTGGGGGGGTGAGATGAAATGAAAAGATGAATTGGGGGGTGAGATGAAATGAAACATGAATTGGGGGGTGAGATGAAATGAAAGATGAGTTGGGGGGGTGATGAAATGAAAGATGAATGGGGGTGAGATGAAATGAAAGATGAATTGGGGGGTGAGATGAAATGAAAGATGAATTGGGGGGGAGATGAAATGAAAGATGAGTTGGGGGGGAGATGAAATGAAAGATGAATTGGGGGTGAGATGAAATGAAAGATGAATTGGGGGGAGATGAAATGAAAGATGAATGGGGGGTGAGATGAAATGAAAGATGAATTGGGGAGATGAAATGAAAGATGAGTTGGGGGAGATGAAATGAAAGATGAATTGGGGGAGATGAAATGAAAGATGAGTTGGGGGTGAGATGAAATGAAAGATGAATTGGGGGGGAGTGAAATGAAAGATGAATGGGGGAGATGAAATGAAAGATGAGTTGGGGGTGAGATGAAATGAAAGATGAATTGGGGGGTGAGATGAAATGAAAGATGAATTGGGGGAGATGAAATGAAAGATGAGTTGGGGGGGTGAGATGAAATGAAAGATGAATTGGGGAGATGAAATGAAAGATGAATTGGGGGGTGAGATGAAATGAAAGATGAATTGGGGGGAGATGAAATGAAAGATGAATTGGGGGAGATGAAATGAAAGATGAGTTTGGGGGGTGAGATGAAATGAAAGATGAATTGGGGGGGAGATGAAATGAAAGATGAGTTGGGGGGGAGAGATGAAAAATGAAAGATGAATTGGGGGGTGAGATGAAATGAAAAGATGAATTGGGGGGAGATGAAATGAAAGATGAATTGGGGGGTGAGATGAAATGAAAGATGAATTGGGGGAGATGAAATGAAAGATGAATTGGGGGAGATGAAATGAAAGATGAATTGGGGGAGATGAAATGAAAGATGAGTTGGGGGGGAGATGAAATGAAAGATGAGTTGGGGGGGAGATGAAATGAAAGATGAATTGGGGGGAGATGAAATGAAAGATGAGTTGGGGGGGTGAGATGAAATGAAAGATGAATTGGGGGAGATGAAATGAAAGATGAGTTGGGGGGTGAGATGAAAATGAAAGATGAATTGGGGGGGAGATGAAATGAAAGATGAGTTGGGGGGGAGATGAAATGAAAGATGAGTTGGGGGGAGATGAAATGAAAGATGAATTGGGGGGAGATGAAATGAAAGATGAGTTGGGGGTGAGATGAAATGAAAGATGAATTGGGGGGGTGAGATGAAATGAAAGATGAATTGGGGGGGAGATGAAATGAAAGATGAGTTGGGGGGGAGATGAAATGAAAGACGAATTGGGGGGGTGAGATGAAATGAAAGATGAATTGGGGGGAGATGAAATGAAAGATGAATTGGGGGGAGATGAAATGAAAGATGAGTTGGGGGGAGATGAAATGAAAGATGAGTTGGGGGGGAGATGAAATGAAAGATGAATTGGGGGAGATGAAATGAAAGATGAGTTGGGGGGTGAGATGAAATGAAAGATGAATTGGGGGGTGAGATGAAATGAAAGATGAATTGGGGGGGAGATGAAATGAAAGATGAGTTGGGGGGGGAGATGAAATGAAAGATGAATTGGGGGAGATGAAATGAAAGATGAGTTGGGGGGAGATGAAATGAAAGATGAATTGGGGGGAGATGAAATGAAAGATGAATTGGGGGAGATGAAATGAAAGATGAGTTGGGGGGTGAGATGAAATGAAAGATGAATTGGGGGGAGATGAAATGAAAGATGAGTTGGGGGGAGATGAAATGAAAGATGAGTTGGGGGGGAGATGAAATGAAAGATGAATTGGGGGGGTGAGATGAAATGAAAGATGAATTGGGGGGGAGATGAAATGAAAGATGAGTTGGGGGGAGATGAAATGAAAGATGAGTTGGGGGAGATGAAATGAAAGATGAATTGGGGGGAGATGAAATGAAAGATGAGTTGGGGGGAGATGAAATGAAAGATGAATTGGGGGGGGAGATAAAATGAAAGATGAGTTGGGGGGAGATGAAATGAAAGATGAGTTGGGGGTGAGATGAAATGAAAGATGAATTGGGGGGAGATAAAATGAAAGATGAGTTGGGGGGTGAGATGAAATGAAAGATGAATTGGGGGGAGATGAAATGAAAGATGAGTTGGGGGGGAGATGAAATGAAAGATGAGTTGGGGGGAGATGAAATGAAAGATGAGTTGGGGGGGAGATGAAATGAAAGATGAGTTGGGGGGGTGAGATGAAATGAAAGATGAATTGGGGGGGTGAGATGAAATGAAAGATGAATTGGGGGTGAGATGAAATGAAACATGAATTGGGGGTGTGAGATGAAATGAAAGATGAGTTGGGGGGTGAGATGAAATGAAAGATGAATGGGGGGTGAGATGAAATGAAAGATGAATTGGGGGGTGAGATGAAATGAAAGATGAATTGGGGGAGATGAAATGAAAGATGAGTTGGGGGGTGAGATGAAATGAAAGATGAGTTGGGGGGGAGATGAAATGAAAGATGAATTGGGGAGATGAAATGAAAGATGAGTTGGGGGTGAGATGAAATGAAAGATGAATTTGGGGGAGATGAAATGAAAGATGAGTTGGGGGGGTGAGATGAAATGAAAGATGAATTGGGGGAGATGAAATGAAAGATGAGTTGGGGGGAGATTAAATGAAAGATGAATTGGGGGGGAGATGAAATGAAAGATGAGTTGGGGGTGAGATGAAATGAAAGATGAATTGGGGGGGAGATAAAATGAAAGATGAGTTGGGGGGGTGAGATGAAATGAAAGATGAATTGGGGGGGAGATGAAATGAAAGATGAGTTGGGGGGTGAGATGAATGAAAGATAATTGAACGGGGGGAGATGAAATGAAAGATGAGTTGGGGGGGAGATGAAATGAAAGATGAGTTGGGGGGGAGATGAAATGAAAGATGAATTGGGGGGAGATGAAATGAAAGATGAGTTGGGGGGGAGATGAAATGAAAGATGAGTTGGGGGGGAGATGAAATGAAAGATGAGTTGGGGGGAGATGAAATGAAAGATGAATGGGGGGTGAGATGAAATGAAAGATGAGTTGGGGGGTGAGATGAAATGAAAGATGAATTGGGGGTGAGATGAAAATGAAAGATGAATTGGGGGGTGAGATGAAATGAAAGATGAATTGGGGGGAGATGAAATGAAAGATAAGTTGGGGGAGATGAAATGAAAGATGAATTGGGGGGGTGAGATGAAATGAAAGATGAATTGGGGGAGATGAAATGAAAGATGAGTTGGGGGGAGATGAAATGAAAGATGAATTGGGGGAGATGAAATGAAAGATGAGTTGGGGGAGATGAAATGAAAGATGAATTGGGGGGGTGAGATGAAATGAAAGATGAATTGGGGGAGATGAAATGAAAGATGAGTTGGGGGGAGATGAAATGAAAGATGAATTGGGGGGTGAGATGAAATGAAAGATGAATTGGGGGAGAATGAAATGAAAGATGAGTTGGGGGGAGATGAAATGAAAGATGAATTGGGGGAGATGAAATGAAAGATGAATTGGGGGGTGAGATGAAATGAAAGATGAATTGGGGGGTGAGATGAAATGAAAGATGAATTGGGGGGGAGATGAAATGAAAGATGAGTTGGGGGGAGATGAAATGAAAGATGAGTTGGGGAGATGAAATGAAAGATGAGTTGGGGGGTGAGATGAAATGAAAGATGAATGGGGGTGAGATGAAATGAAAGATGAATTGGGGGAGATGAAATGAAAGATGAATTGGGGGGGGAGATGAAATGAAAGATGAATTGGGGGGGAGATGAAATGAAAGATGAATTGGGGGAGATGAAAGGAAAGATGGAGTAATGGGGGGGTGAGATGAAATGAAAGATGAATTGGGGGGAGATGAAATGAAAGATGAGTTGGGGGGGAGATGAAATGAAAGATGAGTTGGGGGGGTGAGA